>JAWVWN010004719.1:0-38123 GCA_037367305.1 Phrynocephalus vlangalii | reverse complement strand
TTAAAATGTTTTGTGTACAGTTTCATTTGTACACTTTATTGCATTTATTAGGATAAAAAAAATCACTTAACAGTTGAAATTCCTTATGTAACTGTGGGGAAATCTCTTAAAAGAAGTAAAGAGGACATACTTGTGTGATTAGAACCCTGGTCTGGATAGCATTCATAAGATAATCATAAGATATAGCCACAGGACATGTGCTCCTAGAGTCACCAACAGTGTTGCCCACAGAGTTCAAAAAGAAATACTATGTATACGAAAAGGATAAAGCAGATTTGTTCCTCCGGGAAGATGGGGGGATCAAATGAAATAAATAATACATAATAATAAAAAAATTTAAAAATAAATAAATAAATAAATAATAAATAATAAATAATAGATTCTTTGAGCCTTTGGTAGAAAGTGCTTCAGCCAATAGTTGCTGTAAGTCTCCTTCTTCGACCCAAAAGTTGAAGATTTTAATCAAGATTTTTAAAAAACCCATTTTGCTGAGTAGATTAATCAAAGTTACTTACAGAAAAAAATTATATCCACATTTGATTTGAAACACTGAGGCTGAATCCCTCCTTCAAATATTTAGTTTGTTTTACTTTTCTCTTAGTGAGATGCACTATTCTGGGAAAGTTTACAGTTGGCTAAAGATATTATAAAGGTAGGTCAAATGAAAACAGAATAATCAACAATCAAAGAAAAATTTACCAAAGAGACAGAAATTGCAAATAAAATGTGGCATGGGGCATGAAAACAAACAAACGCAGAGGAACACATTAACAGGGTTGCTAAAATTTTCTTTTTTATAAAGCAGTCACTTCAAGGTTCTTTTAAAAGTTGGGGGGGAGGAGGCTAGGCACAGCTCCACCAGCCTTGGTGCCCAAGCGTTGGTACCATAGCAAAAGGCCTTATTCTAGTGGATTTTTTCCTGGCCCCCTGTGAAGTGGCAACCTAGAGTATCATGGTTGGAGGTTTGAAATACAGTAGTCTGCAAGAAAACCAGAAATTCTAAAATCTAGAGCAGGCCTGCCAAAGTCCGGCCGGGGGCCAAATCAGGGCCCGTCAGGCCATTCTGAGTGGCCCACAGCTGGCTGGCCGCCCCTACCTCCCACCTCCTTCGCCCCATGTTTTTTTTTTAATCTTCTGCCAACACTGACACCGCTGGGAAGCTTGGGTGGCTGGGCGGTCTGCCGCCCCCGGCACTACAGGGGAATTGGTGGGGGTGGAAGGTGGGTGGGCCTCTGCCACCGTCGTGAGGGATTTGGGGTGGGCTGGCAGGCAAGCTGTCGCCACTGCTGGGGAGCTTGGGGGGGTGCAAGGTCGCATAGTCGCCTCTTCCAAGGGGTGACCTGTGGCCACGGCTCCCTGTGATTCCTTTGGTCCCCACCTTCCCCTCCTTCTCCCTTGGTCCCCACCTCCTCCATCCCTCCTTCCTTTTTCCACCTTCCTTTCCCTTCCCCCTTGGTCCCCCCCTTCCTTCCCGCAGGTGGGGTTGCAATGGGGTCAGTGGGTGGGGCTTATGGGTCAGTGGGTGGGGCTTGCAGTGGGGGTGGCAGGGTCAGGGAGCAAAACCCTCCCCTGACACATTTTTCAGCCCCCAAATTGGCCCCCCTCACAAAAAAGTTTGGGCACCACTGTCCTAGGGACCTAGTAAAGTGAGTAGCTGATTTGGGAAAGATTCGAAGCTAATTTCCCCCAAAAACCCAAAAATGGCTTTATAGGAAATCAGTGAAATTTAAAATTTTGGGCCCAGGATGCAACCAGTGTGGGAAAACAAAGCCCAAAAAAGAAAAACAGGTTGTAGGATTATGCAACATTTTTTTTGCCTGTGTAGATGAAAGTGTAATCACCACACCACCAAAAAAAAAAAATTAAACTTTGGGAAAAGAGTGGGAGGGGCTTACTGTTTTGGACCAATAGTAGATTTTGGATGTATATCAACAAGGATTTTGACTAGGGGGGGATTAACATGTTTTTTGAAGGTAAAAGGTAAGTTTCTTTTAAATCTTTTTGTGCTTAGAAATGGAGACTGCCCGTGAGGAAAAGGGGTGCTCTGTCAAAGGGGGGAATAAAACCATCAAACCGGGGAAATCCGCCCCTTACCCGGGGTCCGCCCTTCCGGAAATCCCTCCCCCTTACCCGGGGTCCCCACCTTCCCCCGCCCCTTACCCGGAACCGGAACCTTTGGGGGCCCCTTTTACCTGGAAGTGACCCTCTTCCGCCCGCCGGTGGGGGGCCCTTTCCCCCCCCCCCGACAGTCAAAAGGGGTCCCCCCACCCCCCCCCGCAGGCATGCCCGGGCATGCCTGCCCCCGGGCGCTGCGTGGTTTTGTGTTTCCTGGTCCTGTATTTTCTGGTTTTTGCCATCCTGAGAGGCCTTTTTAAGAAGGGGAGGTTCTGCGGTGCCCGCCGCCCCCCTTTTCCGTTTTCCTGAAAAAGATGGCCCGGTCCCCCCCGTCCCTTTTTTGGGGGGAAAGATGGGTCTTCAAGCAAGAATGGGTTTTCCTCCGCTTGCCAAAGGACACCCGGATCACCGCCGAAGAGAGAGGTGGGACTCCCTCGAAGCCGAAGCCCGGAACCCCGCCAAAAATCCGGACCCGAAGATAGAGAGGCAGGGGTTTTGAAACCAAAAAAGGCGTCTGACCCCACATGCACACGGGCCTATGGGTTTTTCCCATGCCCTTTCCCCCTAAGCACCCCATCCGGAAGCCGCTCTGCCCCAAAAAAGTCCCCCAAAGCCTCCCCCTTCACGCTGAGGAGCCCCTGTTTTGGTCCGATCTTGAGTGTGTTTGTCCCATGGGGAAAGAGAGGATGGCAGAAACCAAAGGAAATTGGGGAGTGAATGCTCGATTTTCGAACCTGGGGCTTAGAGGAGCCAAAAAGGGTATTTGGACTTCTGCAGATGGGGGTTTGAGAGCGGTTCAGCGGCCGGGGGGTTTTTTCTTTAAATTTTTTTAAAACTCTCGTTGGGGGGCTGGGGGGGGGGGCTGAAAAAATTTAAAAAATAAGAGGCTTTTTTTAAAGCTCTCTCAACGGGACACCTGCTGGAAAAAAAGAATTGCGGAGAAGTCATGCAGGGAAAAAAAATTTGGTTAAAGTGGTTTAAACATATCTCTGAGATATAAAGTTATTAAATAATGTTGTCTTTTTTTTTTAAACTTAGAAAATCCTTTTCCGTCCTTTTATTTGCAAATATTAAAACATTTTAAGTTGGTAAACCCTTGAATCTTAAAAATGCTCCACCCTTTTTTTTTGTGAAAAAAAGTTTATTTAACCCTTATCTGTTTATATGTCGGGGCTGCAAAGATGCCTGACCACGGGGTGTTCAAAAAAATATATTTATAACGGATTCTGTGGAAGTTTTGGGGTTTTTTCCCCTATTTAGTGGGCAAAAAGCGTATAAAAAATTTTAAGGGGTAAAGGATTTTTCTCGAGGCTTTCTGATCAGGATGCCTTTCACTCCAAAGCCCGCCCGAAACTTTTTTAAAAGAAACAAGGGGGACATTGTCTGGGGAGTCGATGCCAAGGGGCAGGCGGTTTTGGTTTTGATATGCAGCCTTTTTCAGAGTACAAAAGGGGCTCAAGTACATATTAACATCATTGATATTTTATTAAATACCCTGGCTGGGGCTCTAAAGACAAGACGGGGGGGAGGTGTCCAAGCTTTAGCGGCCATTTTCAAACGAACCATAGACATCCGAGACGCTTCAAACAGTAAGGGTTGAGTTCCTAAAAAAACCCTGTAAGCCGCGGTTAAAGAAACATGGGATACACACTTTGTCCCAAATAATGAGGTCAGGTGGTGTTGGGGAAAAGGTTTTTAACAGAACTTTAAAAAAAAAAATGGGCGGTATTTCACACCCAATAATACGTACAAATATATGGTGTTTCCCTCAGCTCTAAGAAGCTATAATCACAGATGCACAAAACTATAAAGGTAGGTGTAGATGTGACCCCAAAAACTTTTTGGCATCTGGAAAACAATCTATGGGCCTCTGCTAAAACGAAGAGGAGAGGCGCTGTTCAGAAAAGGGCCCATGTGGGTTTAAAAAAAAGGGGGTGTTCGAAAAGGGGTTTATGAAACAGAATTTCACTCAGGATATTTTAGGGGATCGGTTATAAAAAAAGAAAGAGCCCCGTTACCTGTTATAGTTACCGGGTGATGCTATTGTGGGGTTTCTATCCCGAAAAACTACAAAAAGTGAACCCGAGAGACGGGTGTATAAAATTTAAAAAGGTATTGGCCACAAAAGGCCGTGGTAAGAAAATTTCCCTTAGTGAAAGGGAAAGGGGTTGGCCCCAGTAAGTTCAACTTTGGGGGTGCCTCTAAAATTTGGCCCCTGTATAAAAGAGTTGGAAAAGGGAGATAAGGATTTTCAACACCCCGCAAGATGCAAGGAAATATTTCTCAAATACAAATGCTTTTTTTAAAACCTGCTCCCCAAACCCTTGTTGGCGGTGCAGGGGAAATTTGGGTTTGGGTGAAATTCAGTACCCCCGCAGCTGGTACACACTGATAAAAATGCATTTTTTTAATTTATAGGATGAAAACTAAATGGGGTTTTATACAAGAGGTTATTACAAGAGCATTCAATCTTTTTTGGAGAATGAATGACATAAAAAAGTAGCCTAGATCCGCCTAAAATACGTTTTGTCTCGCCCCGAAAAGGGTAAAGTTAGTTCATGGGGGGAAAAACACATACAAATTCTCACCCATGGGGGGTTACCCCACCTATTGGGCCTACCCCCGATTTTCCTGTCGATAAAATAGACTGTCAAAGGTGCAAAAAAAACATCAAACACCGGAAGCCCCCGCCCCCTTCCCGGAAGTCCGCCCTTAGGGGAAGTCCCTCCCCCTTGGAAAGTCCCTACCTTCCGCCCCGCCCCTTCCCCGGAAAAACCGGGAAACCTTCCCTGGGCCCTTTGCCTGGAAGTGAGCGGGGTTTTTGGGGTTTACCTTTGGGGGAAAATCTTTGGCCTGTAAAATAAATTTTGGTGCAAAAACCCAAAGAGAAATTGGGGAGTGAATCCCTCAGATGGTTCCAAACCCTGGGGCTCTAGGGGGCCCCACAAGAGGTATTTGGACTTCGAGATGGGGTTATGAGAGCGGTTCGCGGCGGGGAGTTTTTTCTTTAAAATTGTTTATAACTCTCGTTCGGGGCTGTGGGGGGGGGGGGGCTGAAAAAATTTAAAAAAAAAGAGGCTGTTTTAATGTTTTCAAAGGAATCTGCTGGAGAAAAAAAATTGCGAAAAGTCATACATGTAAAAAAATTCTCCCGCTTCAAGGGGTTTCAAATTATATTGAGAATATAAAGCTTATTCAATAATGTTGTTTTTATGTTTAAATTTAGAAAATGCCTTTTCCGCCCTATTATTTGAAAATTTTTAAAACCATTTTAAGTTGGTAAAGCCTTAAATTTTTTAAAAAAATGCTCCCCCTTATTCTTTGTAAAATAAAGTTTATTTAACCCTTAATCTGTGTTCATAGTCTGGGGCTGCAAAGTGTGACACGGGGATGTTCTAAAAAATATTATTATACACCGGTTTCTGTGGGAAAGTTTTGGAGGTGTTCCCCCTCTATTTGTGCGGCAAAAAAGGTATCAAATCTTAAGGGTCAGATGTTTCTGATGGCTTTTGTCAGGTCCTATACACCCCATAAGCCCGCCCCAAATACTTTTTAAAAAGAAAAAAGGGATATTGTCTGGATCGTGCAAAAGGCAGGCGGATTTGGTGATAGCAGCATTTTAGAGACAAAGGGGCTAAAGTACTATTAACATGCTTTGTATTTTTTTAAAAATATGCCGGGGTGTGGTTCAAAGAAAAGAGGGGCGGGAGGTGCCCAAAGCTTTGCGGCCTTTTTCAAACGAACCATAGATCCGAGACGCTTCAAACGATAGGGGGTTGGGTTTCCCAAAATAACCCTGAAAGCCTGCTGTTAAAAAACTGGGATACCCACTTTGTCACAATAATGAGGTAAAGGGCGGGTGTTGGGGAAAAGGTTTAAAGAACTTTAAAAACAAAAATGTGGCGGTATTTCACAGCCAAAAATGTCAATTTGGATTTATTACCTCGCCCCTAAGAACTAAATACGAGCAGAACTAAAAGGGTGGGCCTGTAGATGGGGACCCCCAAAACTCTTTGGCCATCGGGAAAACAATCTATGGGCCCTTGCTAAACGAAAGAGGAGGGGCCCGTGTTCGAAAAGGGACCTTTTGGGTTTCAAAAAAAAAGGGGGGGTTTTTAAAGGTTATGAACGTTTTTACTACAGAGTATTTATAGTGGATAGGTTATAAAAAAAGCAAGAGACCCTTTATCCCTGTTATCAGATTACCTGGTGATGCTATTGTGGGGACTTCTATCCAAAGAACTACAAAAAGTAAAACCCCCGAGAAGACGGGTGATAGAATAAAAAGGTATTGGCCAAAAAAGGCCGTGGCCAAGAAAACTTCACTTAGTGAAAAGGGAAAAGGTTGGCCAGAAAGTTCAAATTGGGGTGGCTCTCTGAAATTTGTGCCGTATAGAAGGTTGGAAATGGGGAGATAACGGATTTTCATCCACCCCCCGCAATGCTGAAGGGAAATATTTCCTCAAATACAAATGCTAATTTTTTAAAACATGCCCCAAAACCCTTGATTGAGGGTGCGGGGAAAGTTGGTCGGGCTGAAATTCAGTACCCCGCAGTGGTCCCACCTGATGAAAATGCCAGTTTCATTTATCAGGATGCAACTAAATGGGGTTTTCAAATACACAGGGTTATTAAAAGAGATTCAATCTGTTTTGGATGAAATAAATGACAATATAAAAGTAGCCTAGATCCCCTAAAATACGTTTTGTCTAGACCCTGAAAAGGGGGTAAAGTTAGTTCATAGGGGAAAACAAATACAATTTCAGCCATGGGGGGTTAGCCCCTTTGGGGCTACCACCGATGTTCTGTCTTTTAAAATGACCACGCGCAGACATTACCGGAGGGGTGAGCGCAATGTCCTGTATGGATATTATGAGCACCAAAATTTTGGAGACAGCTCTGTACCCCCCTTAGGGTACCCGTCGGGAGAAACTTATGAATGTGTCCCATAATTAGTAAGCGCATTATATGTTAATGAACAAGAGCACCAACACAATAAGCATTGAAATAAAGGGGCCGACCGAACCAACATGTGCCTTCAACTGGGGGGAAAATTGTGTGGGTTCACGTTGACCCAGAAGAGGGATTTTTAGAGGTGCAAAAGAGAGTGCATGGGCCAAAAATGGTTTTCGTTAAAGATTATGGAAATGTAGATGCCTTAGGGCTACTACAAAGCCCCGGCAGGCCCTGGTCTCCTGGTTTCATGGGTGTAAACATGTATGGAGCGGTTGGGGGCATTTTTGTGGACTTTTTTGAAAGGGTGTTTCTTTTGAGGAGGGGGTTTCGTTATTAAACCTTGTTAAGGGCAGCCTTTCACAACATAGTGGAGAAGTAGTGAGTATGTTTTGAAAAAAGGGGGAGAACCCCAAAAAGGTTGGGTCTCATGTACCTAAAAAGAAGGGGTGGGGAGTTAAAAGAAAAGCATCTCACCCCAAAATTGGGCACCTCAGCCCCTAAAAAGAAGGGGTATCCGTGGTAGAAAATTTTAGAAGCTTAGGTCAGGAAAAGGAGGGGAGGCCCCAAACAAATTTTGAAACACGCGGAAGAGACATATTTTAAATGGCATTCATTCAAAACTCCTCTGAGAAATGTACCAAATCGAGCTGGATCTTTTTCAAAAATTTACCAACCAAACCCGCGTGGAAAGCAGTATTAGTTGAAGTCCCGCCTCTGTCACCTAAGCCCCAATGACTGTGGAATTTTTTTAACAGGGGCGGTGAAATTTTTTTTGACCTCAGTCTTCGCTTCTTTTTTGTGTTGCAAAAAAACAAAAGCGTGGTTCAAAAAATGGTGATGCCCCCAAAACGGGGTTTGGGCAATTACCCCCTTGCCTCGCTGTTTAGCCACTGGATGTTACCCTCGGGGATAGGTGATCGTCAGGTCACAATGTTATCCCCACGAGCCTTTTAGAAAAGCTTCTGAACTACAGCACCGATGCCTTGAGTAACCCAATTTGCAGAGGGGGTTTTTATAAAAATGCCTACAAAAAGATGGAATCTACAAGCCCAGCCTGGTGAGGGAAACTGGGGGTTTTAAATTTGAGAAAACAGACAGCGGTCCGGACCTGGGGTCTCTGGGCCCCTTACACACGATATATTTTTCCCGGGCAAAAAGCTGTGAATGGGGTTTTGTGAAGATCAAACTCACCGCAAGGAGCATTTGTTTGATGATGGAGATGACAATGCAAATTATACTACATATTTTAAATGCAGCTTTTTTTTTTAAAAAAGGGGAAAATATCCCCCGGTGTGGTCTAGGGGACAGTGAAGCGCTTTTACCTCTAATGCAAAGTACCTGTTGAGCGGATTGGAATGAAAGTTTTTTGCAAGTGCTGGAGTTTGCTGAACCAAGAAAATCTTTTTTTTTGGGAACGCCTAAAAACTGGGCATAGGCTTTTTTGACAATGAGGCTTCAGCGGTCAAAACACGAAAAACCCCTTTAACTTTAAACACTACAACGTCAATTTTTTTACGTTGTATGTGGATGGGTTTTAGACCCCCTCAAAGCCCCTTTCAGCCTAATTTTCGAGACAAAAATGTGGCGGGGAAAACATGCTTTTTGGCCAAAGCCACGGGAGAAGATGAAAAAATTTGGACATAGTATTAAATCACGAATTTTTTCGGGGTACAAACCCGTATGTTTTTGACCTACCCCGATCAGGGCCCGCTCTGTCACTATTCTTGATAGAAAGGGAAACCCCAGAGCCGAGATCCCTTTGCTGTACCCCTTCCCCAAAACCTATTAATATATTTTATTGGGGTATTTGACAAAATGATTTAAATTAATAACGAGAACGTCCCTTTGATTTCATGTGAAGATGACCAGTCCTATTGATTTTTTCATAAAAACAAATAATTTGCAGGTGTTTATCCCAGTGATATGTACCCGGGGGGTTTTCCAAGCGGCCCCGGGATCGTGGTCAACACCCATCCTCACACCGTGGCGAACAGGCTGGGGTTCTAATTTTCCAAACATGGCCCCGCGGGTTTTTTGATTCATATGGAGCAGGGGCCCCAAAAAATCCCCCTATTTTCCCGAAACATCTATGATTTTTTAAAGAGGCAGACCAATGAGATAACATACCAAAAGGAGTCAGTTGCACATCCCCTTTCTGCCCCCTGCGGCTATCACTGTGTCTTCTTTTTTACAAACAGAACAAAAGGCTTCCTTTTCCCAAAAAAATTAAAAAGTACACTGGCGTTCATTGGGGAATGATACGATGGTAGTCAGCTTTGTCAAAAGCTTAGAAAAACCAAACACAGGTGCCCCTTTTTAAAACCTGTTCAGGCCTGCCGCCCTGCAATCCATAGTAATTCTTTTTAAATAAAAACTGTTATACAAAATTAATTGATTTTTGGGTTTTTTTTGTGATAATTAAAAAGGGGACTATCTTGAAAAAATATTGCAGAGGTACACGTGGAAATTACAGGGCTTTAATTATAGTAAAAAACAGAAAAAACATTGTTTTTAATGAGGGGAGACAATGAGAAAACATACCAAGGGTCGTTGCAGCATCCCTTTGTGCCACCTCGGCTATCATTTTGTCTTCTTTTTTCAAAACAGAACAAAAGGTTTCCCTTTTTCCAAAAAAAATTAAAAAAAGTACATGGCGATTATTGGGGAATGATACGTGGTATCAGCTTTGTCAAGAAGCTTAGAAAAAACCAAACACAGGTGCCCCTTTTCAATCCTGTTCGGCCTGAGCCAGTGCAATCCATGATGTAATTCTTTTCCTAAAAAAAGGCTGTTATACAAAATTAAACTGATTTTGGGTTTTTTTGTGATCATATTAAAAAGGGGACTTCTTGAAAAAATATTGCAGAGGTACACGGGAAATTACATGACTTTAAATTTTAGTTAAAACAGAAAAATCATTGTTTTTTAGTTTCATCAATGAAAAGTGTGTTTTAGCTGTTTTTTTGCCCCGGTGTTAGCCCCTGCTGGTTTCCCTTTAAATGATTCTTAAAAAAAACAGAAACCCTTTTTTTTTCGTTTCTCAAGATGTGTGTTTTTGCTGATTCTTTCCCTTGGGGTTAGCCCCCCCGCTGGTTTCCCTTGAAATGAATCTCTTAAAAAAAACAAAACTCATTGTTTTTCAGTTACATCAATGAATGTGTGTTTTAGCTGATTCTTTGCCTGGAGAGTGTGATTTTAAACCCATCCGAAAAACATCACGAAACTGTCTGTCGATCTACAAATATTGGGCACCTCGCCCCTAAAAAGGCGGGTTCTCTTAAATTTGTTTCTGCGTGCAGCTCAACCCTGGAATGCCGGGGTTTAGGGTCTTGTTTGTAGGGGTTGACAAACCCTTTTAAAAGCCCTTCTCTTGCGTGGGGGGATTTTGGGGTTCCCTTTGGAGAAAACAGGTATTGATTATCCATAGGCCGTGGGGCATGGGGGGGGTGCAGAGCCTTTTCGGTTTAAAAAGCTGCCTTCTTTCTTCGGGGCCCGGATTTGGCGGAGAGTCGGGCTCCGGGCTTGGGGGGGTTTCCACGCTCTCTGCTTTGGGCGGTGAGTCGGGGTGTCCTTAGGCAAGCGGGGGAAAAACCCCAATTCGTTGAAGACGATCTTTCCCCACATAAAACGGGACGGGGGGGACCATGGGCCCGTCGGTTTAGGAAAAGCGGAAAAAGGGGGCGGCGGGCCCGAAAACATCCCCCTTTTTTTAAAAGCCTCTCAGGATCGCACAGCAGCAATACAGGACCAGGCAACACTAGCCGCGGAGCCCTAGGGGCAGGCTGCCCCGGGGATGCCTGCGGGGTGGGGTAGGGGGACCCCCTGAGTGTCGGGGGGAGGGGGCAAGGTCCCCATCCCGGGGCGGCGGAAAAGGCGTCACTTCCAGGTCAAAAAGGCCGGAAGGGGCGGGTTCGGGGGAAGGGGGGGGGGGGCGGAAGGTAGGGACTTCCGGTAAGGGGGGGGCTTCCGGTAAGGGGGGGGAATTCCGGGGAAGGGGGCGGGACTTCGGTGTTTGATGGTTTTTTGCCCCC
Source organism: Phrynocephalus vlangalii (assembly GCA_037367305.1). Classification (NCBI taxonomy): domain Eukaryota; kingdom Metazoa; phylum Chordata; class Lepidosauria; order Squamata; family Agamidae; genus Phrynocephalus; species Phrynocephalus vlangalii. The sequence goes on along the minus strand of JAWVWN010004719.1, from coordinate 27,021 downwards.
TTTTACAAAGGGGCACCCCTTTCCCTACTACTCCCGCCCCTTTAATCAAAACACATTTTCAGATGTTACCTGATACCCGGTACCCCCCAGCGCTCTTTTCAATTCCCTCTTGGAATTCATTTTAAAAATGAGCTCCCGGGCCAGATTTTTAAAAAATTTTCCCTCTTCCTTTTCCCTCCACCAGCAAGACTACCTTTTTTTTTTCCAAAACAAAACAAAATAAAAAATGACTGCTTCCTTAATCCCTTTTTAAAAGGGTTTAAATGATCGTTTTAGCATTCAAAAAAAGTTGTTTAAGTTTTTTTTTATTCAGCAACTTTTTTATCAGTTCCAGTTTTGAGATATCAGAGTTCTGGGGAGAAAATAAGAATCAGGGTTTGAAAAAGGGTTTAATATGCTGTATACAGAAGACATATCTAAACCTCTCCAAAGGATTTTTATTTCTTTCCCAATCCCCTTTCCCCTCAGCTAGAAAAAAAAACCATTGGCTTGGCAAACCAAAAAAAAGGGGGCTTAAATGCAGAAGCACCACCAAAAAGCTGGTGGGGGTTTTCTCCAAATTTTACCCATAAAAGCTGGCAATGAAGAAATATGTTGGCCTTAAAGTCCCAACTACTCCTCCCTCCCTCCTCCGAAATTTTTTTCCCCAGCATGCTGAGTAGACTTGGAATTTTTTTCGTACTTGGGGGCCCAACCGGGCCCTGCTTTCTCTGAAAGACCCTTGGAATGGATAGGAGGCGAAGGCCCCCCCCTTCAAATTCTAATGTTTTTTTTTTTCTTTTTTTTTTTTTGCAGGAGGGGGAGAAGGAAAAAGCAAAAAGACCGTTGATACCCACGAGGGGGGGGAAAAGGACACACCCTGTCACTTTATGAAGCAGGGGGCAGAGACCCCCCCTCTCTAGTATCGGAAGCAGAAGGGGGGTGTTGTGGGGGGGTGGGGGGTGGAGAGAAGCGTTGGCGGCTTTCATAGACTCCTCGGGGGGGCTCTGGGGGGGGGGGGGGGTTTTTCGGGGTGAAGGCGAGAGGCAGTTTAACAAGTCAGACGGGAAGACGCCCCGACCCCGGTATACGGGCCGAGGCATTCTTGCTACCGACGCTCCCCCAAAACCCAGCCCCCCCCAAAAGAAAAGGGGCATCAAGACCACCCCCCCAGGGAACACTCCCAAGGAGGGAATTCTAAGCAGATGTTTTAAGGGTGAAGGGGAGCTATGCTTCTTCGAGCTCCCACCCGCTGGGGAGAAAGCCCAAACCCAGAAGAGTTTTGGTAAAAAAAAACCCCGCAAGCACACGTCCCGCCCCGACACTGGCAGACCAAGCGAGGCTCTCTGCCCCCCCCCCCGCTCACCGCCACCACGTGTGACCCCCTTCTCCCCCCCCCCAACTTACTTTTTCCTGGGTGTCCTCCTCTCCGGCCCCGTTTTTTTAAAAAGAAACGCCTCCCCCCTCCCGTCTGAAGAAGCCCCGCCGGGGTTCCCCCCTGAGAAAACAAGCAGGGGGCCTGCGCAGTCGGTCTCTCCCCTTCTCTTTTCCTCTCCTCCCACAAAAACACAGACCCCAACAACCCCGTAGGGAGCTTGCCTTCCCTCCCTCCTCCCTCAGGCAGTACCCGCCCCTCTTTAGAAACCGTAGGAGCGCAGCTGGGGTCCAAACACAAGGGGGAGGAAAAGGATGACCTTGAAAAACACCAAAAAAAGCACTTCTCCGCTTTCCCTACGAGAAGGTCACTGTTTACCCGCCGGTCCTCTTTTGGGAAACTCGGGGGGCACGTGGATAGAGTTTGGATAGGGCCGCCTTCTGTCTTAGACCTTGGAGTCCGTTTTTTTAACTAAAAGACTGGCCGGGTGCGCAAAAGAAAGCATTAGAAGTCTTCATTTCTCTGGGTTTCCCCAGAGCCCAAAACCTAGTATTTAAATAAATAAATAAAACCGGTTTTGCGCTTCAAGCCCCTGGGGGGGGGGAGGGGCACCCTTTTGTTGAATGCCTAATCGCCCCCCCTCTCAAAAGTCGCTGATAAATTTAAATATTGCTATGCTGGCTGTTGAAACCAAGACTGTCGCCCCTTTTTTTTAGTTCTTACTTCTAAAAACTTCGACTTTGAGGGCAACCCAATGATGCCTTGCACAGACATGTCATCTGTGCATGTTTTGACTTCCTTGAGTTTTTTAAAGTCACAGAACTGGCCGCACAAATAAGGGACATTTTTTATGTTCTTTTTTTTTTAAAAAAAAAAAATAATGTATGTGAAGTGAAAGGTACTTTTGGTTTTTTCTTTGGCACATTTCCTAAAGTAAGTCTTGGAATTTCCCAAAGGGATATGCCAATAGACCTATCTAAATATTCTTAACAGAAAATAGGGGTTTTTCACTGTTCGTGCATTCACCTTTACCCTAAATTTATAAAAATTTTTAAAAAGGGTTTGTTTTCAAGGACCTAGTGTGAAATGTAAAAAAAAAAAAAGTGTTTTTTGTGAGGAGTTGAGCCATCCCTTCATTTCAAACTATCCAAGTACAGCTAAATTTGATTGAAACTCAAGTGCAAAATTTTAAAATCCAAAACGGTGTTTTCCTTTGAGATGTTTTTAACTCAATAGGTGCTTGATGTCTCTGAGCCACTACATGGAATGTTAGAAGACCCATTTTTTCCCCATTTAAATTTGATGTGGCAATAAATTTTTTTCCATATCTGTACGTAATTTGTTTTGATTGGGTACTCCAAAAATTTTAAAAAAAGGGCTAAATTTGCTAAATTGGGGGAAAAATTTTTATTCAAAAAAAATTTTTAAAAAGGTACTCTTAAAAATGTGCCAGGAATTAATCCAGCAAGAGGGAATACTGTAATGGCAATTTTTTTTTGCAAAATTTGGGAGGGGGAATTTCCTCACCCTCTTATGCATCTCTACGGGAAAAATTTGATGACTAGCTTCCCATGTTGGCAATTTGTACTATTGCAGGTGTACACAAGTTATCCCCTATTTAAAAAAGGGGCTTTGCCCATTATTTTAAATTAACAAGTCAAAATGTAACTAAAGATAAAAAATCACCAAATTTGCATAAAGTTGGCAGTTACAAAGAAAACTAGAACAAGTGTCAAAAAAACAGCAGTTTGAAGTTAAGATGCTGTTCTTTTGGTTTCACATTTGTTTTTTTACAGAAATTATTTTAAAAGGGTTTGGGGAAACCCCAGTTGTGCTTACATTTTGGGGTAAGTAATTATTCTCCTGCAATTTGGTTACTGGGTTGCGCACAAAAATTGTTGCCAACTTTCGTCTGTGGATTGAACATTTCTGATCCCCTTTAAAACAGGAATTTTATGTTACTAGCTGCAATAAGGGCAGCAATGTTGGGGGAAACCCTGTTCCTCTGGCTGTTGTCCTGGGAAAAACTGTACAAACCCTAGGGAGGGGTTTAGAAAGGCCCGTTTGGAAGTGAAATGTTTTTTTTCTTCTTTTTCCATCCAGAACAATTGGTGAACATTGACACACCCAATTTGTCAGTTTAAGAAACATCCCGCTGATAAATGATTATTTGTTTAAAGAAATAAAAATCTGTGTTCCAATATTTTGCTCTTCTTTAACTCTGTAAAAAAACAAAAAACCCCGTGTTTTTAATTAGATCTTAACCCAAAAAATGTCCGCTCAGGGGGCGGGAGCTCTTTTTATTAACATCAAATTTTTGTTTACCTCAATACTCCTGCTGGAGCTTATTTGTCTATTTATGTGATTGCACAGCTCCCATTGGTTTTCCATGCATATCGATTTGTGTATTTATTCATTTTTTGCTTTTATAGTTTTTAATAAGTTTCAGCTAGTAAAATCCCAATAGAAACCTTGTGAGAAAAAATCGGGGTAAAAAGATGTGGGCCCGGTACCCATGAGTTTCATGGCTCAGTGGGGACATGGTGAAATAGAACCAAGAAAATGTTTTCTTGCAATTGTATTGGATCGCTTCAAAAATGTACCTATTTTTGCTTAGGGCTAGCCAGTTTTTAAACCCAAAACAAAAAGAGTCTTTTATAAAGATCAGTTTTCTCTAGCCCTTAGTCATCAACAAATACTTTCGGGATGGGGCATGCATAGGAGAATGTACAGGAAAACCAATAATAAATGATTTGGACAATAATGGCAAAAAATGTAATAGATAGTCCGAGAGAGTTCCCCCGCAATGTTTTAGTTTGTTTTTATTTCACTTCAGCCACAGGCAGAAAAAAGATAAGGAACAAGCAACAATTCAGATGCAAATGAAAAAAGAAGAAGAAGAAAAAAAAAACCCTTCCAATGACGGTCCCCCCAAATCCCGGGGACAAACTATTTTTGCCTGTTTCATTCCATAAGATTCCCCCTACAAGCTGAACAGGGTCATTTATTTATCCCAAAAGAAGGGGGCCTGTGAGGGGAACAGTTTTTTACTGTATGGGAAAATTGTACTCCACCTCAGACAATGCGACTCCAAATTTTTTAAGAGCCATTTTCATTTACCCTCTGAATGTGCATGGAATGGGGAAAAATCCTGCATTTTGTTTGTATGTACTTCTCGTGGTGTGTGTCGGGGGGGAGAGTTGCCTATAGTCTTCAAACGGGAGGGGGGGGCAACATGACTTCTAACCAGCCTTCTAAAACCCTTTTTTTGTGCGACCATAAACACATTATTCAAGAAAAAAGGTGAGTAGGATTGTGTAGTACATGACAAACTTAAAAGGTGGTGTGCGAACAATTTTTTCCAGTCTTGGCCGTCTCAAAAATCCCCCAACAAATCTTGGGGGGCATATGGTCCCCTGAGAACAAGCTTCAACTCCATGATCTTAAAATTTGGCTCATGCTTACCCTTGTTTTTATTTAAAATCCAACGCGGGGTTAAAATTGCCTTTTGCTGTATTGATAAAAGGTTGATATCATTTTGTTTGGTAAAAAACAGGTATGCTTTTAAATAAATATGCATACTACACAGTTTTTCTTCCCCCATTCTCATTCACATGAAAACAAAAAGAAGATAAAGGGCCAAGCAGTTCTAGTCAAAAAAAGGGAAAAACATTAAAATGGTTTTTTGCCAGGAACATGGGGCTCTAACAAACAAAACAAAACATGCAGGTTGAATTTGGGTAGTAAATGTGTTTTTGTTGAGTTCAGTTTTAGCTTGTCAGAAATAAAATTTTCTGTTTTTGAAGAATATGTGATGAATTTAATTGTATCAAACATCTGTTTTCAAAATTTTAAAGCAAAGACTTTATATGTTACTGTGTTGGGTATTTTTAAAAATTTTTTAGACAATTGGAAAAACCATTTAAAGGTGTCTATTTTAACCAGCTTGCTTCTGTTTTTTTTTGGGGGCTCTTTAATTTCTGTTTTTCTTGAATTGCACCCAGAAATCATAAGCTTAAACACCCTACCAACCATAGAACAAGTTCATTTCAAAGTAAAAGCAATAGCTTTATTTTAATATATCCCATTATCGGAAGTTGAGCCCATGGCAAAATTAAATTTTTTTTTTTTTTGAAAGTTTGGAAACATTTTGTCCTCATCCAAGAACTTCATCAGTTGATGAAATTTGGGGCGAGTTCCCAATTTATATTTTCCCCTTGGGGATTTGCCCAACTTCCTCAGACTGATGAAGTTGTTTGGTATAAAAATGTTTCAGTTTAAAGAAGCCCACTTCCCAGCTCAGTTTCCCAAAATAAACTTACCGGTGACTGAGAATCTTACGACACAACCCCACTAGTGGAAAATTCTTGGAAAGTCGATTGAATATCCTTACTTCAACATATAATACTTCGTGTGTTTTTTAAGGGGGAAGCTGATTAGACCCAAAAATCTAGAGTTGCAAGAGACCTCAAGGCCCATCTGTCCAAACACCCGCCTGCAGGAACCGCATAAAAGTTTTTTCCCGAAGTGGCCATCCGCCTCTCTTAAAAAAACCCCCAACCCCCCACCCCCCCCCCCCGGGCAGCATATTAAATGTCAAAACAGCTTAATGCCCAAAATTTCTTCTAATGTTCAATTTGAATCTCTTTCCTGATTTTAAAACCCCCTTGCTCTGAGCTTGTCTCTGAAGCCATGGAAAACAAATTTTCCCCCTCTTCAATTTATACCCTTTCAGTATTTAAACTGGCTATATTTACCCTCTCCCCTTCTTTTTGGGAAGACTAAACTTCCCAGTCCCAAAGCCGCTTCAAAGACATTTTTTTCAATCTGCCTTTACCTCCTGGTCCCCTCCTCTAAAACTTTCTTTGTATTGAAGGCAATTTCCCTCATTTCCCCCTCCCGCAAGTTGCTCAGGGTGCATTCTTCTCTTCAGACCAACATTTTTACCCAATGATCCAATTGCTTAAGATAAAATTTGACTGGTTGATGATTCTGACTTCATGTCTTGTCTCCCAGGTGCCCGCCCTAATGGAGGTGAGGTTAAATACAGTAAAACAAATATTTATTAAAAGATAAATCAGGGTTGCCTTCTGCTTTTCTCATTATATTTCATTTTAACAACTCCCCAAAACCATGGACATTCATTTCATCCAACCCCCTCCACTGGATTTCCTCCTCTTTTACCCCAGACTCCACTTTTTCCTATTCCTTTTTCTTTTATATGGACTCTAGAAAAAAACCTTTAGCTTCTGAAAAAATAAGTCTTTCCTGAAAACCTTTTAGAATTTTTTTGAAAAGGTAACAGGCATGTGGATTTGGTTGAACCATTTATATTTTCTATTGATTTTCGAAAAGGGTTTTTACACAATCCCCCAACCAAAGGTGCTGAGACAATTACAGTCAGGCGATAAGAGGGCAGGTTCTCTTAGGATAGAACTGGTTTAGATCCAGGAAACAAACAGTAGGTGTCAATGGGCAATTTTCACAATGGAGAAGTGAAAAGTGGTGTGCCCTGGGGATCTGTCCTGGGAGCGTTGCTTTTCAATCTGTTTATAAATGACCTGGAGACAGGGATAAGCGGTGAGATTGGCCAAGTTTGCAGTTGACATGAAACTTTTCCATGTGGTAAAAACCAGAGAAAGATTGTGAAGAGCTGCAGAAGGATCTTTCCAAACTGGGGAATGGGCTACAAAATGGCAAAGGGGTTTCAATGTAGGAAATGTTAAAGTAATGCATATGGGGTGAAAAATCAAAACTTTTATCTATCAATCATGGGCTTTGAGCTATCCGTGATAGATCAGGAAAGAGATCTTGGTGTGCTGGTGAACAGCTCAATAAAGGGTGTCTACCCAGGGTGTGGCAGCGGTGAAGAAGGCCAATTCCATGGTAGGGATTATAAAAAAGGGGGGTTTTGAAAATAAAACAGCCAACATTAAAATGCCATTGTACAAAACGATAGTAAGGCTGCACTTGGAGTATTGTGTACAATTTCTGGTCACTGAAATTCTCAAAAAAGACTTAGTGGAACTGGAAAACGGTGCAGAAGAGAGCAACTAAAATGACTATTTTAGAGTATTTTTAAAACTGCCGTTCCCCTTTGGGGCTGAAGGACCTCCTTATAAGGAAAGGCCTAAAACTTTTGGGGCTCTTTAGTCTGGAAAAAGGTGCTTGGGGGGAATATGATTAAAGACGACCAAAATAATGCAGGCCTGAGTAAAGTGGAAGAGGGAAGCTCTTCTTCCTCTCACAAATACCAAACTAGGGGACATCCACTCAAACTGATGGTTGGGAGAGTGAGAGCAGACAAAATAAAATATCTTTTTACCCAGCATGTTGTTAGTCTGTGGAAATTCCCACCACAGGATGTGGTGATAGCATATGGCCTGGATGCCTTCAAAAGTGGATTTGACAGATACCTGGAGGAAAAGTCTATCACGGTACAAACCATGATGGAGATGTATAATCTCCAGGCTTAAAACCAGGGTACTTCAAAGGTCAGATGCAGGGAGTGGTATCAGGAGACAGATAACAAGCCCTTGTTCACTCCGATGAACAATTGGTTGGGTACAGACTAGATACAGGAAGCTGGACTAGATGGGTGTTTGGCCTTATCCAGCATGGCTCTCCTTATTTTCTTATGACTCCAGGGGTTATCACTGTCCACGAGTTATCTTGATCAGTGAATCTTGTGTGCTCCACTAATAGTTATCAACCTACTTTGCTATTATCATAATTGCTCCTCCCCTTTGGGAAAAAATAAAAAATTTTTAGGCAATATTTTGGCTCCTAGCTGTGGAAACAAAGCAGAGCAATGAAATACCCCCTTCCTTCTGGGAAATAATGGTCACCCACTAGTCATCACATAAAGACGGCAGAACTTCTGCTGCAAGATAGCTATAATATGCTGCAAAGTTGTTCAGCTAGATAAACTAAAGGGGGCATTCTGTAGCTTGTGAAGTTTCAGCAGGAAAAGCCACATTTTAATAAGGAATATGGGAATAATTACTCACAGACTGTTCACTTTTGTATCCATATGTGCTGTGGGAGACCAGCATGGATGAGTTAATCATAAGCACAGTTGCAGCACACATGGGTTCAACAGCAAGTATACGTTGCAAGAAAGTCTCTTTTATTCCCTACTATCTGCTATCAGAGCCAGATGCAAAGTTTTACAAAGGGTTGATTTTATTTAAAACACATGGTTTTCTCCTAGCACAAAAGCATAACTGTGGAAGGGAAAACGAAGAAGAAAACATGAACACAGTGTGCCATCTGGAGAGAGTGAAGAGAGTGCAAAAGGGTTTACAGAAAATAAGTATAAGAAGAATCAGATAAAAATAGTATAGTAGAATATCAGGAGGTAAAAGAGGAGAAAGAAATAAAGGTGAGACAGCAGTCACGCGAGAAAGGAAGAAGCGTGAGGGGATGGGTGCCAGCAGCGGTGAAAAAGAGGCATTAGGGTAACTGAGGATGAGTTGGAAAGAGGGAGTTGAAGTGCGCGAGATAGGAAATGGACAGTTGGGGAAACGGTTAAGAGAGAGGAGTTAAGGAGGGAAGAACCAGATGTGAGGAGGAGGGTGGAAAAATCAGAAGAATATCAATGGTCAGTCACTGTTGAACCCTCAGATGGCCAGAAACTTCTGAAAAGTTCAGAAAGGAATGGAGGAGCGAGAGGGCCCCGAACCCTGTGGGTAAAAGGGGCCTCGCCATCCATGTTGTGGGACCCAATGTATGGGTTGGGGTATGGCACTCGCCATACTTCTGAAATCCGCCGGGTATGAAGTTCCTTTTGTTAACGTTTTTATGAAGAAGCGTAACTCAAGAATCTGTACCAAAGCCATGTCCACAGTTAACACCGCAATTTAATTGATCCAGTTTTGTCAGTTCCAGAGTTAAAAGTTAAATAAAAATCCTTTTGATTTCCCACATATCAAGATGTCTCCAAGATAATTATTGACTCGGAACCGGGTATAGAAAGAGATGAACCCTCACAAAAAACAGATGAATACAATTAGAATTTTATAATAAATTACAATATTTAAAAGCATATTAGTCATTAAAAACAACACATTAAAACAATCTCCTTTGTTAAGCTGGGAAAATACAGCTTCCTACCAGACATGGGCAGGAAACCACAAACAGCCACACAGATGATCCATGATATGCTTCAGTAGGTGCCCACTCAGAGACAAAGCCTTGCAGGAGGCAGGGCAGGGAAGCCACTGTACTGCTTACGAGTGGCACCTGCTGGAGGGGTGTTTGCCAACCCCCAGATCACTTGTAGGGCTATCAGGTGAACCGGCAGTTCATTCCTATCTCTAACTCCCTACCAGAAGACCCTAGAAATTTTTCTCCCCCCCTCCTTCTGGCAGGAGGCGAAGACCTTTTAAATTAAACACATCTTTGATGCTTTAAGAATCTCCAGTTTCCTTGCTTTTTAACATTCACAGCCGCCCTATATTTCAAGATCTCAGGGGGGGTTACGAGTCATATAAGGGAAAATGAGAAATATAAAAATATTTAAAATGATATGAACAGTTCCAACACATACAACCAAAAGTTTAAAAAACCATTGGATTAAAATGTGCCGAAGTCAAGATCCTGAAGTCCCAAATACTCTAAGAAATTAACATGTTTTGACTTGGTGACAAAATGATGCAAATGTTGGTACTAGTTGAGCCTTCATGGGTGATTATCCATAGGGTACTACAGTGAAGAATGCTCCCTCCACCAATGAACAGTTTTCAGCAGTGGAGCACAAAGCAAGGGCATCTCCAGCAACTTTAGCAATCAGTAGGGTTTAAATATAAAGAAAGGGACATGTAAAGTCAACAGTACTGTACATCCCACTGATCATGGAGAGCCTCTCCATACTGTGAAATTTGGTAAAATTATGTCAATGCTTAAAGTGATTTTCACTGCCAGGGCTGTGGAGTCAGTAGATAAATGTTCCGACTCCGATCCTACTTTTTTTGTACTTCCGACTCCGACTCCTCTGTATTAATATGTGAATGTATTTTATACATTCCTTAAAGGGAAAAGAAAGGCAACATACATGTCATTCCCACAGGACTACTGGCTGGGAACCCAACAGTCTAACTGTATTGAACAGTTTAAGCAAAAGACAAACAATGAAAACAACAAAGTTTTTTTGTTTTATTAATTAATCAAGTGGTTGGATAGTAGCAGCAGGCATAACATCAGGAACGGGAAAACTTTACCAGTTCAACAATACAAACCACATTATTTGGTTGTTTTAGAACAAAAAAAAAGTTTATCTATATGAAGCGAAACTAAATCTGTAAAACCTAGAAATGGTTTATATTAATCTTGAAATGTAGTTATAGGCTTAGCAAATGCAATCAATTCAATGTAGAGTTCTAAGGAAGAGAATTGCCTCTGCCAGATCCTCTTTCATAGAGGCTTTTAAGTCAGACTTTATTATTTTTAGTTCTTCTTTTTACATTTGGCCTCCTCAATTATAAGTTTCCTTATACTTTCTCTTTCCAGAGAAACACCAAGTTTTTTTTGCCATTTCTCCATTTAGGCCTAAAAAGGCTGTCTGTGAAAAGAAGGATAGTGGTACACTATTCTTTACTACCATTTTAATAATGTGGTGTTTGAATTTTTCTGGTGTCATCCTTATGGTAACTTTGTCGATATAAAAAAATTTTGTTATTGTGATTGTTCTCCAGTAGATTTCTGAACGTTTTTTGTCACAAAAAGTAAGATGCAATGTTTTCATTGCTATCTTTCTCATTTACGGCTTCTAAAACATTTGGGATGAAAACGCTGTGTCTTTCAAAATTTTATGCTCTTGTAGGGGCATTTTTACCAGCCCACTGAAACTGCTAATTTTTGCATCACATTGTTTTTCACCATCATCATCTTTTCTTAATACATTGGCACACGTAATGTTTTCCATCATTGATAATGCAAAGTGCTCATAAACAGTAGACTTGGTCGTGTTGTTGTTGGCAGTCTTTTTGCCATGTTTAGGATGCCTCTTTCTCTAGTGAAAAAAAAAATATAAAAAAATGTTATAATAACTGGCATATATTAGATTTTTATATCAATGTTAAGTCCCAAAATTGGGTTTAAAAATTATTTTCAGATGGGCTAGCCCCATGAAGTCCGCTGAATCCCACAAGAACCAATAAAGATCCAACGCGAGAAATCCGAGGAATACTGATTTTATTTGGTACCAATAAAACCAGCAGGTGGACATCTGCCTTCCAACCCGGGCTAAGATGTCGACCCAGAACACACAAAGGTTCCAACTTTTATTAACTTTTCTTCCCCCCTTTCCCAAGTGGCGCCAAAGAGGGGATTGGTCGGGGAAGTTCAATGACCCAATCAAGAGGGGTTAGGGGGTTGGTTGGGGCATCCTGGGTGGGGCCCTAGTTGCAGTCAGGGGGTTAAGCAAATGTTAATGGGTTTGGGTAAGGTGAAAACAATAGGCTGGGGAGTGGGGGTTTTGTTTCCAGATGTCGGTAAACAGAAGAGATCAGTAAGTCAATAGTGGGGGAGAGGGAGCAATTATCAAATCCCGTGGGGGGGGGGCCGGTCGGGCTGTTGGGATCACACCCAAGCATTTGGGGAAACACAATTTTTTTTGATACATGGGGACCAAGTCATAATAGGATTATGTTCAGGCGTGCTGGAAAGATACAAGGGTGTAAAGGCACAAGGATGTAAATCTATAGGAGTGGTCTCATTGGGTTCAGGGGTGCAGATATGAAAATACAGTCCTCTCCAGGTGTAAAAAGAAACAATGAAAATGTCCTTGGGCGTTGATGACAATCGGATGGCATGCTATTCGAGGTGTTGATCCCTGGAAGGCAGCTGTTGAGAATACGTGGCAGGAATCCAGGTGATGATGGAGGCTTCAGCCTCTTCTTCCAGCTATGCAGGACCCACCATATTCGAGTTGTCTGTGCACCGCTTCTTCTTAGCCCCAGTTGATGGGATTTGGGGTTAGGAGAGGGGAATGAATCGATGGAAATGAGGGACAGTCAGAAGGAGAGAGCAGAGAGGAAAGAAGGAAAAGCCTTTGTGTTCTTGGCTAGTGAAGGGTGGGTAAGGAAACCAATGCTTTTGCAAGGAGACCAGTGTGAGTGGCGGGTTTTTCCCTCCTTTAGTCTGGATGAAGGAAGTATGAAACCAGTCTAGGACTTATACAACTCATTTCAGGCTTACAGGGTCTCTGGCAGGTCCTTTGGGTGACCAAGGGGGTGACAAGGGCAGGGGAAGGTTCAGGATCTGGAACAGATGAAAGGGAGGGACTGGACAGGTGAGAGTTAATATATCATGGAAAGTCCAGAAAGAATGGACAGAAAAGGAAAGGGTTAATGGAGGCAGGAACGGGTTAAGAGTAAAAGACAGAAAAAGGTTAAAGGATTCTGGAAGATAGGCTCAAAACCTCCGAAAAGGCTGGCTCCATAGAGAAACATTGTAGCAGGAAGGGAGGGGGGGGGAGAAGCCGATTCCCATTGAAAAACATTGTAGTCGGAAGGAAGGGGGGGGGCTCGCTTTCTGCCCATATTTCGGGAACGGCTGGGTATTTTTAAACGGGGTGAAAAGCAGCTTGCCCTTCTCAGCATGGGGACCAACCGGGCCGCATTGTTGACCTTCGGAACTGGTCCAAAATTTTTTAAAAATTTTATTTTTCACAGTGTCTTCACATCAACAACACAGTCTTGTAAGTTGTACGTACATGGCTTTATACAAACAAATAAGCTAATATATCCCAGCAATAAGCCTAGACATGATTTGTCCTATTACAGAAAAACATGCACAGACATGTACTGTACACACACACACACACACACAAAACACAGAGCCTACATTTTAGTACTCAGCGAGCATATAAAACAATCTGCACTATACATAAACATCATACATTCCTGCACCACACTTACAAACCTAGGATACAGTTTCTTCCAGAAACATGTACACATGTCTTCCCCTCATACAGACAAGCAGGGACAGCTATGCAGTTTCTTCCAGAAACATACTGTATATGAGTATAAGTCGAGTTTTTCAGCCCTTTTTTAAGGGCTGAAAAGCCCCCTTCGACTTATAGTCGGGGCAATAATAATAAGCTACTTACCTGTTCTCTCTGCCCTTGCCCGTTCTTCTCCCTGCTTGCCTGCTCTTCCCTGCAAAGGCAGATCTCAGCCCGTTATATCCCCAATCAGTAAGCCCTGTGCACTGAATATCATTAAAATGGCTGCCTGCTGTTTGCTTTTCACTTTCGTTTTCTTTTTCTATATCTGTGTGTGTCCCTCCCACCTCTCTCCCTCTTCCCCCTCCCCCCCTCAGACTTGCATTTCTCTCTCTCTCTCTTTCTCCTCTCTTTCTCTGTGTGTTCACTTATTAGCTGTTGCTGGTTTCTAATGTGAGAGAAATGTTATATTGAGAGAAATGTTAAATTGACTAATATTACTTGGTTTTCTGTTTTGCTCTTTCCTTTGGTTTTGCCCCTGGCATTTGTCCTTTATTTTGTAAGTCACCCCCCCCCAAGAAAAACATGCCAAGGAACAGCCAAACATCAACCACAAGCAAATCTGGCAGACAGAAACCTTAGCCTATTAAATGACTGTTCCATTTGGATGTGTCTGCACTATATAATTGCAGCCACTTTTTAATTGCCATGGCTTCATCTTAAGGATTCCTGGGTTTTATATTTTTGGTGATGTGTTTAGATTTTCTGCTAGAGGCCTCTCATGCAGTGGTTCTCTACCAGTGGCCCCTCAGATATTTTCATCACGATATTATCAGAAGCTGCAGACCTATGGATCTTCAAGTCCAGCCCTGTCAAGGAGGCACAAGAGGGAATCAAACACATATCTCAGGCTCTGCAGCCAGTTACCTAAACCACTGTTCAATTTTGGACACCCAGTGCTGAATTGGCCACTCTGAGGCTTCTGAGGTATCAAAAGATTTAACTTATGTTCAAAACATTTAACCTACTGATGCCATCAATTAATGTATATTTTATGGTATCTGTTTTTTATTTTTGAAAATTTACTGGTAGCTGCTGCTTTTCCCACCCTCGACTTGTATTCGGGTCAATAAGTTTTCCCAAATTTTTGTAGTAAAATTAGGTATCTCGACTTATAACTGGGTCGACTATACTCGAGTATATACGGTATACACATGTCTTCCCTCATACAGACAAGCAGGGACAGCTATGCAGTTTCTTCCAGAAACATGTACACATGTCTTCCCTCATACAGACAAGCAGGCATGCAGGTTTTAAATAAATATAAACACTTACAGTTGAATCCAAGAAGCTGTTCCACCAAGTTCTTCTAAGCTCTTCTAGCAGAGAGAGGTAGTTGGGCAGAAGCTGCTGCCTTCTCCTTTTTGTGTGCTGATCTGCTGCTGAAGATAGGGCAGTGGGAGGATCCAGGAATATGCATTTATTATAAAACTGATTTCCCTAGTAGATATACCAGTCATGTTTAAAGTTTTAAGCTAACAATCGGAGCCTTAGCTGAATGACAACGTTTTTCCAGTAGTTTACAGCTTCAGTCTTGAACTATTGACCCTCCATTTCCTTCACTTATACAAGTGTCTCTAGTTCTGCAAAAAAAAATATTTACTTAATCCCTTATCAGTAAGAGGCTAGGTTACCCATGGGCACTGTGTAACAGCAGAACACAACACTATGGAAAGTATAAGTATTGCCGCTCCTAATTGTGCGTTGCGTGCCATATAGTGAAGCACATGAAAAGCATGCTTCTTCACGGTCACTTAACGTGTTCGTTTTGCGGTTACGTGAGGCACGGCATGCATTGGTCTTTATTCTTACAGTAGAGAAGTCATTAATTATAACTTTTTTGTGACTTGGGACATTTAAACTTGCTTTTTTAAAAAATTCCAATCTAAATTTAGTAGGAGTCTGAGTCGGTGCATTGTTTGCCGGCTCCGACTCCAGGTACCCAAAATTTTCCTCCGACTCCCGACTCCACAGCCCTGTTCACTGCAATCTATTTTTATGCTCTTTTAAAATAATTATTCCACCATTACTGGAGCCTCAAGGCTTGCGGGAAAGTGGGCCATGGTGGGAGAGGCTTGCCCTTTCTCTGTTCTCTCTGCTTCTGAGAAAGATCAATAAGGTTGGGAAGCCGCCACGTGTAAGCAAGGCTTGCTACCCTCTCAGCTGATAATGCCCATCTACAATGGGGGTTTGGGAAGCTGGTCCCCAGCACTATAATCAGAGGACCACAGCGCCTGCCACCTGTTCATGTCTGCTCCCCAGTTGATTATGCTGCCTCCATCTCCACCACTATTAAAGCTGTTTTCCAGTTGCTAAATCGTTCCAAAAAGAATGCATGCTCTAGCCATGCGTCAGAAAGGGTGGGTCAATTGTTAAGATGAATTGTTCTAATAAAACACAAATCTATTCTGATCCAAATTGTGCTATATACAGTAGGCCCCCCAAAAACCACTGTTTCCAAACCCACTGATTCAATTATCCAGGGTTGACAAAGGAAAAAATACTTAATTTTTGCAGCTCCCAAAGCAACTACTGCAAAAAACCAGTTTGAAAAAAAGAAAAGTACTGCTTAAAAACCGCCTTAAACCACTTCAAGTAGTTTTTGGGCAGTTTAACAGCATGCAAAACTACACATTCCCCCCCCCCCCCCAAAGCGGGGTACCAAGCGAAAACGGGTTTCTATACAAATGGTACCTTTTTTAAAAAGGACTTAATTCGTCCCAAAATGAAAAAAATGTTAAACAATTTTCCTTTATACTTTTTTCCCCATGGGGAATGCATTGAAAACAAGCAACCCCAAACCCAAAACATTTTATGTAGTACGGTTTTCCCCCATAGAAAATTTTCTGTTAAGAAAATTTCCCCAAAACTCCAGAATTTATGTTGAAAAATTTTTTGTTTAAAAAACTGTTCGTTATCGAGTGTCCACTTTATTTAGGGTATATAGGAGCCCTCTTTCCCAAATTTTCTTTTTTTTAAAAAAAATTTCCCCCAAAACCCCTTTTTCCCCTTGTTCAAAAAAAAACGGTACCTTCGCCCTTTAAACCGGGGGATGGTGCAGAGTTGGGTTCCCCCCCCTTTCCCAGGGGAAAAGGCGAAAACCCCCCCCGCCCCCTTCCCCGCCCCGATTTCCCCCCTTCCTGGGTTTATTGGGGTTTCTTTTTTAAAAACTCCCAGCCTAAGGAAACCTTTAAACCTTTGGTCCTTTTCGGTTTTTTTTCCCAGGGGGCCCTTTTTTTCGTTCACCTTGGTTTTGGTTTTTTTTCCCAAAAAAAAATTCTTAATTAAAAGAAGGGGGCCCTTTTGGGGAGGTTTTGGCCAAATAAATTTTTTTGAGGCTTTAAAAAACCGGGTTTGAATTTTTCCCCCTTTGGGAATTTTTTTTTTTGTGCCAGGGGGGGAAAAATTTGCTTGGGCCCCTTTTAAATAGGGCCTAAAAATATTGGGGGAAAACCCTTTTTTTTTTTCGGGATGCCTGTTTTCTGGCCAAACCAAATTTTGGCCACCAAAATTTCTCCGGGAATTTTTAATAGGGGGGAAAATAAGCCAAATTTAAAAGGATCTTGGTTTTGTTACCCCCCCTGAACCCCAAAAAGGGTTTCCAATTTGAAAATTGTGTCCCCCTTCCTAAAAATTTTTTGGTTAAAAATTTAAATTTTTCCCTTTGGGGAAAGGGTTTCCGGGTTTAAAGGAAAAAAATTAAAAATTTTTTTCAAAGGGCCGGGCCCTTTTTATAAAAAGGGCACCTTTTTCCCCGGGCCAATTCTAAAATTCACTTTCACCCCCCCCTTTTCCCCTTTTGGTTTCTCCAAAATTTCCTTTTTAACCCAAAAAATTTTTTCCCTTTTAAAATTTCCATTTTTGTCCCAAACCCCATTTTACTTTTTCTCCTTTCTCACTGCCTTTTTATCTAAAAAATCCTTAACCAACCCCTCTTTTCCCCCCAATTTTTAAAAATTATTTCTTTTTTCCACCCCAACTCCTTTAAAAAAATTTTTCCCCCCATTTTTTTACTCAACCCCAATTTCCCCATTATTTTAAAAATTTTTTAAATTTTTTTAAAACTTAACTAAACCCCAACCTTTTCCCCAAAACCCCCTCTTTTTTAGTCCCCCCCCCCAAAATTTTTATTTTTCCCCCCCCCAAATTTTTCCCAAATTAGAAACCCCCCCCAAACCCACAATTAACCACCCCCCCAATTCCCCCAATTTAAAAATTTTCCCCTTTTTTTTTTTAAAATTAACCCCAAAAGGAATTTTAAGGACCCCCCAGTTTTTAAATTAATTGTATTCCCCCTTTTCCCTTTTTAACCCCCCCCCCCAAAAATAAAAAACCCCCCAAATTTTTAACCCCCCCCAAACCCCCCCAACAATTTTTTCAAATTAACCCCCCCCCAAGAATTCCCCTCCCCCCCGGATTAACTCTCCAGGGGGAAACTGATTCCTTGGGGTTTTCTACTCTGTTTTGGGAAAAAAAAAACATTTTTTTAGTACAGGGGCCCACCCATTCAGGGTGTTTTTGGGACTCAGTCGCCATTTCAGGGATGAAACAATGTTAAGTTTTTAAAACCAAAATTCAAATTCCAAAATGGGCCCGTCCTGCAGCTGGGGCTTTTACATTTCCTCCTAATAAAAAGGGTTTTAAATTCCCCCCATAGCTCTTAAAGGGGCCGTAAAGGGGGGGTTTTAGAGAGAGAAAGAAAGGGGCGTGAGGGGGGGGAGAGAGGAGGAAAAGAGAGAGAGAAGGAGAGAGAGAGAGAGGCCCCAGAAACTCCCCAAAAAGGGTCAGGGGTTTTAAGAAGCGTCGGGAGCATTTCCGGAGTTTTTGGGAAAAACTGGGCGGGCGGGGCGGTTTGGCAGAAATTGGCAATTTTAGACCCAAAAGGTTTGGTATTGAAGGGGGAGCCCCCAAAATAAGCCCAAAGCAAAGCAGGCACAGAGGGGGGGGGCAGGCCCAAATCGATGTAAATCGGGTTTTAAAAAGAAAAAAGAGTCCGGGGAAAAGGGCCCCAGGGGAAGGCCCAAAGAAAGGTCAAAGGGGAAAAGCCCAAGGGGAAGGGGTTTTTACCCCCGGGGTTAGGTGTGGAAAACAGCAGTGATTCCTCGTCCAAGAGGGGTTTTCAGAAAGTCATTTTGGATCTTTTTTTGGGGTAAGGGGGCCCCCTTTGCTCTCCCCCAGATGATTTTAAAAGAGGGGGGGCTGGGCTTTTTTGGCCCACGCCCCCTCCCCCCCGGGTTTTTGGGGGGGCTGTTTGCCCAGGGGAAAATGGATCCAGGTTTTTGTCTTCCACCATCATTTTCCCAGCAGGGGCTTTGGCCCCCCATCACCCCCCAAAGGGGAGGTCCCCTTTAAAAAGTGACAGTGAAAACCCCTGCAGGGGGAGGGGGGGGGAAAAGAAAAGACCCCCTCCCGACTCCCGGGAAAGGGGAAGGGGGGGAAGGGGGGGTTCCCCTTTGGGCAGGCTTTCGGGCTGGGGCCCACCCAAAAAGGGTGTGACCAAGGGGGGTTTCTGATTTGGAGGCAGTTCTAGGCTGGGGTGGGGGGGCTCAATAAAAGCAAGGGGGCCCCGGGTTTTTGGGGCCGTTGGGCCCCCCGTTTTTTTTGGGAAATTTTTGAGCCAACTTTTGTTCAAGTTTGAGCCCTAAACTTTTTCGGTAGGCTGGTGGCCAAAAAAACGAATGTAGGGCCCTTTTTAAATTTGGGGGAAAGGTGCCATATTGAATAAATTCACAAGGAAACCCCAAAAAGATCCCACTTAGCCCCGGCCTTGGGGGCCTTTTCCTTCAAAATTCAGCTGCCATGCCTCCCCTGGGTAACGGGCCCTTTCCAAAAACCCCCCGGGGGTTCCCATTTTTTTTTTTTCCCCCGGGTTTGTTCTGTAGGCAGTTTAAAGGCAGGGAAGAACTATTCCTTTGCAAACCAAAAATTTGGCAGTCGGGGTGGAATTTTCCCGATGTTTTAAAGCCTTTTGTGAAAAGGGTTTCCCTGAGGAATATGAGCCCCTCATGGAACCTTTTGACTTAATAGGACATTTGCGAGGGGGAACTGCCCAAGCCCTTGATCAACCCCCAGCCATTTTTACCCATTTTCCCCCCAGACTGTAAAAACCTGGAAAAAAAGGGAAAGAAGGGGGGTTTTTTTTCGGGGGCAGGGGTAAGGGGCCCCCCAAACCCCCTAAGGAAAAAGGGGGGGTAGGTTTTGCCGGGGATACCCCAGGCTCCCCCCCTTTTCGGATAGAAGTTGCTTGGCCCCATGCTCAGTGGGGAAAAAGGTCGCCTGATGACCGGGCCCTTTATATAAACCCCCCAAAAATGGCAAAGGGACCTCGAAAATTTTGGGAGGGGATTCTAGAAAGCAGGGAAAAGAGGGGGAAAAACATGGGCCCGCTGTGGGAAAGGGGGATCCCCAACCCCGCCAGTAAAGGGAAGGGGTTCATCCCAGTAATTTGGGCCCAAAAAAAAAAGGGAAAAAAAGGGAAACCCGGCTCAGCAGTTGCCATGAAGGGCCCCCCGGCTACTAGATTGGGCCATTTTTAGTGGGTTTTGGAAGGGGGGGGGTTTTTCTTCCCCCCCCCTTTTCCAATTTGGAGCTAGAATCTCCACCCCCCCTGGGAACCCTTAAAACACATAAAAAAGGGGGGTTAAAACGGGGGGGGACACATCTTTCTCTTCTAAAAAGATGGGGGAAGGGAGGGAAAGCTAGAGCCCCCTTTTCTCTGCCCTGTTAAAGGGAAAAAATTTGGTTTTTGAAAAAATTTGAAAACACACATGTTTGGGAAGGGGGGGGGCCTCTCAAACACCCTGCCCAGCCCTTTAAAACCCTCCCACACGAGGGGAATGAGGGGGGGTCTTTTATTGGGCCCCACACACAAGCTATACCTCATTTTTGCTACTTTTAGAAAAGGGAGGGGGCCCCTGCAGAAACTCAGAGGCCCCAACATTCAAACCAAAAACCCCATCGGGAAAGGGGGGGCCAGCAGCCCAAAAGGGAAGGGGAGGCGGCCAAAATCCACACAAAGTTGGGCCCACACACAAGGGGCCCCAAGCCACGCACCCCCGACTCAAACAGAGAAGACAAAAACACTCATTCAATGCTCCCCCAAAAGGGGAAAAAGATAAAGTCCCCCCCCCCCGGGTAAAAATCCTGGAGGGGAAGGGGAGGGGGAGTGGCCCGGGGAAACGGGGGGAAACTGAGGGACCCCCCTTTTTTTGGGGGACTTTCCCCATGGGAATAAGGGGGTTTAAAGGGGGAACCCGGGAAAAAAAGGGGGGGGAAAAAATTTTCCTCGGGGGTTTTTTTTTCGGGCGGACCTCCCCCGAAAGGGAATTTTTGGGGGCAGCTGGTCTCCGCTTTTGGGGGCCCGGGAATGCTGCGGCTTCCCCAGCCGTTTTTTTAACGGGGGTCGAGACCTTTTTCCTTACTTTGGGTGGGCCCCTTCTCCCAAAATTTTTACCAATTTTTTCCCTTCTTTTTTCATTTTTTCCCCGGGGCCAAAGGGCAGGGAAATGGTCCCCCGGCCTTCCCCAAACGGGTCCTGGGTTTTGCCTGAAGCAGATATTGTTTTTCCATTTTTTTTTTTTTTTTTTTTTTCTTTTTTTTTCTTTTTTTTTTTTTTTTTTTTTTAGGGCAAACAGGAAATTCCAAAAAGGGAATTCCTTTCCCAAAAGGGAAATCCCCGCAACAATTTTTAAACAAAATTCCCTTTCCCAACCCCGGGGAAAATTTTTTTCCCCACAATTTACCCCCCGGGGCAATTTGGTTTTCCCAGACCAATTGGGCCCCCGATCCGGGAGACGTTGCTTGCCGAGGGCCAATCCTAATTTATTCAGAAAACCCTTTGTCAGAGGTTCGGGCAACCTCCTTTCTCCCCCGGCGATCTCGCCCTGCCCCGCCCGGGGCGAGGTCTGCCCTTCAGTACCTCTTTTTCTCCCCCCAGCGGGGGAAAGCCGGGCAAAGCGGGGGGCCTTTTAAATTTGGGGCGATGGGCCCGAAACCCCGGGAAAAAAACCCCTTCCCCCCACCCAAAAGGGGGCCAAAAAAAGCTCTTTGGGGGGACACCTAAAGGAGTCCAGGGCGTCCCCACAATTCCACAAAATTCCCAAAATAAACCTTACCAAACCCTTTTGTTTCCCCTATCCCGGGTCCAGACCCTTTTGGTTTCGACCTCCTTCCCGGGCCTGTAGCGTGCAAAGGGAAAAAAACCCATTTCGGGGTTTCTCCTTTTTTCGTTCGGGGGTTGAAATGGGGCCTTAGTTGGGGGAAGTTCATTTTTCCCCTTTTTTCCCCGAAAAGGCCGGGTGGCGCCAAAAAGGGGAAATTTAAACCGTCCCGTTTTTGGGGCCCTTTTTTGCCGTTGGAAAGGGGGCTCCCAAAAACCAAAGGGCCAAAGAATTTGGAGGTGGCCACAGAGAGATTTTTGGGGGGTCTTAACTCCTTCCCAATGGCCTGCCGCGGTCGCCTATGTTAAGTCCCAAAAAAGGGGTTTTTAAAAAATTAAATTTTTTGGGTGGGCTTCCCCCCTGAAGTCCCCCGAATCCCACAAGAAGCCAATAAAGATCCAAAAGCGAAAATCCAGGAAATTTTCTGGGTTTTTTTTTGGTAACCCAAAAAAACAAGAAAGGGGGACCTCTTTCCCTTTCCCAAACCCGGGGAATAAGATGTCGACCCAGAACACCAAAGGGTTTTTCCCAAAAATTTTTTAAATTTTCTTCCCCCCGCCTTTCCCCAAATGGCGCCCAACAGGGATTGGTCGGGGGGAAATTCAAAAGACCCAATCAAGAGGGGTTTTGGGGTTGGTTGGGGGGAGTCCTGGGTGGTCCCCAGTAGGGAGTCAGGGGCTTAAAGGGAAAAGTTAATGGGGTTTTGGGGAAGGGACACAAAAGGGTGGGGAGTTTGGTTTTGTTTCCCGATGTCGTAAACGAAGGATTTTTGTAAATTTTAAAAGTGGGTGAAAGGGGGCCAAAATTTCAAAAAAACCCTTGGGGGGGGGAGGATGGGTGATTGGGGTCACAAAACAAGCATTTTTGGGGGAAAAACAATTAAATTTTGATACATGGGGGCACAAGTAAAATAGGTTTTTGTTTTGGCGTGCTGGGAAAAAAAAAACAAGGGTGTAAAGGCACAAGGGTGTTAAAATTTTATAGGGGTGGTCTCCCTGGCTTTCCCGGGGGTGGGAGATAGAAAATACAGTCCTCTTTCCCGGTGTAAATGAAAAAATAAAAGTCCTTTGGGGGTTGATGAAAAATCGGATGCCGCTATTCGAGGTTTTTGATCCCCCGGGAAAGGGAGCTTTTTGAAATACGTGGCAGGAATCCGGGAAAAAAAAAAGGGTTCAGCCTCTTTTTCCGCTTTTCAGGACCCCCAAATTTTTGATTGTCTGTTTTCCCCGCTTCTTCTTGCCCCATTTATGGGGAATTTTTGGGGGTTAAGGGGAGGGGAAAAATTTGATGGGAAAAAAGGGGGCAGTCGAATGAGAGCGAGAGGAAAGAAGGGAAAAACCCTTTTTTTTTCTTGCTATGCTTTAAAGGGGGGGTAAGGAAACCCGCTTTTGCAAGGAGCCCGTGTAGTGGGGGTTTTCCCCCCCTTTAGTTGGATGAAGGGAAATAGAACCAGTCTAGGACTTATAAAACTCTTTTTAAAGGGGTTACAGGGCCCTGGCCCAAAATTTTTTTTTTCCTTTTGGGGGAAAAAGGGGGGGACCAAGGGGGAGGGGGAAGGGTTTAGGTTTTGGAACAAGATGAACAGGGGGGGACTGGACCGGGGGAGAGTTAATAAAATATGGGAAAATTTTTAAAGGGAAAAAATGGGCAGAAAAAGGGAAAAGGGGTTTAAAGGGGGCAGGAAAAAGGGGGAAAAGAAAGACCAAAAAAAGGTTTAAAAGGGTTCTGGAAGAAAAGGCTTTAAAAACCCCCGAAAAAGGGTGGCTAAAAAGAGAAACAATTTTAGCAGAAAGGGGGGGGGAGAAGCCGATTCCATTGAAAAACATTGTAGGGGGGGAAGGGGGGGGGGCTTTGCTTTTCCCGCCCATATTTCGGGAAAGGGTGGGGTTTTTTTAAAAGGGGGGAAAAAAAAGCTTGCCCTTCCAGCTGGGGACCAAAAACCGGGGCCCCATTGTTTGACCCCTTTGGAAAAAGGGGCCAAAGTTTTAAAATTTTATTTTTACAGTGTCTTACTCAAAAATACACAGTTTTAAGTTGTAAAGTACATGGTTTATACAAACAAATAAGCTATATATCCCAGCAATAAGCCTAGACATGATTTGTCCTATACAGAAAAACATGCACAGACATGTTACTGTACACACACACACCACACACACAAAACACAGAGCCTACATTTTAGTACTCAGCGAGCATATAAACAATCTGCACTATACATAAACATTCATACATTCCTGCACCACACTTACAAACCTAGGATACAGTTTCTTCCAGAAACATGTACACATGTCTTCCCTCATACAGACAAGCAGGGACAGCTATGCAGTTTCTTCCAGAAACATACTGTATATGAGTATAAGTCGAGTTTTCAGCCCTTTTTTAAGGCTGAAAAGCCCCTTCGACTTATAGTCAGGGTAATAATAAATAAGCCACTTACCTGTTCTCTCTGCCCTTGCCCGTTCTTCTCCCTGCTTGCCTGCTCTTCCCTGCAAAGGCAGATCTCAGCCCGTTATATCCCCAATCAGTAAGCCCTGTGCACTGAATATCATTAAAATGGCTGCCTGCTGTTTGCTTTTCACTTTCGTTTTCTTTTTCTATATCTGTGTGTTGCCCCTCCCACCTCTCTCCCTCTTCCCCCCCCTCAGACTTGCATTTCTCTCTATCTCTCATTCTCCTCTCTTTCTCTGTGTGTTCACTTATTAGATGATGCTGGTTTCTAATGTGAGAGAAATGTTATATTTATAGAAATGTTAAATTGAATAATATTACTTGGTTTTCTGTTTTGCTCTTTCCTTTGGTTTTGCCCCTGGCATTTGTCCTTTATTTTGTAAGTCACCCCCCCCCAAGAAAACATGCTAAGGAACAGCCAAACATCACCACAAGCAAATCTGGCAGACAGAAACCTTAGCCTATTAAATGACTGTTCCATTTGGATGTGTCTGCACTATATAATTGCAGCCACTTTTTAATTGCCATGGCTTCATCTTAAGGACTCCTGAGTTTTATATTTTGGTGATGTGTTTAGAATTTTCTGCTAGAGGCCTCTCATGCAGTGGTTCTTAACCAGTGGCCCCTCAGATATTTTCATCATGATATTATCAGAATTGCAGATCTATGGATCATCAAATCCAGCCCTGTGAAGGAGGCACAAGAGGGAATCAAACACATAATCTCAGGCTCTGCAGCCAGTTACCTAAACCACTGTTCAATTTTGGACACCCAGTGCCCGAATTGGCCACTCTGAGGCTTCTGAGGTATCAAAAGATTTAACTTATGTATCAAAACATTTAACCTACTGATGCCTCAATTAATGTAATTTTATTGGTATCTGTTTTTATTTTTGAAATTTACCAGTAGCTGCTGCTTTTCCCACCCTCGATTTGTATTCGGGTCAATAAGTTTTCCCAAATTTTTGTAGTAAAATTAGGTATCTCGACTTATAACTGGGTCGACTAATACTCGAGTATATACGGTATACACATGTCTTCCCTCATACAGACAAGCAGGGACAGCTATGCAGTTTCTTCCAGAAACATGTACACATGTCTTCCCTCATACAGACAAGCAGGCATGCAGGTTTTAAAATAAATATAAACACTTACAGTTGAATCCAAGAAGCTGTTCCACCAAGTTCTTCTAAGCTCTTCTAGCGGAGAGAGATAGTTGGGCAGAAGCTGCTGCCTTCTCCTTTTTGTGTGCTGATCTGCTGCTGAAGATAGGGCAGTGGGAGGATCCAGGAATAGGCATTTATTATAAAACATGATTTCCCTAGTAGAATCCCATAGTCATGTTTAAAGTTTAAGCTAACAATCGGAGCCTTAGCTGAATGACAACAGTTTTTCCAGTAGTTTACAGCTTCAGTCTTGAACTATTGACCCTCCATTCCCTTCACTTATACAAGTGTCTCTAGTTCTGCAAAAAACATATTTACTTAATCCCTTATCAGTGAGAGGCTAGGTTACCCATGGGCGCTGTGTAACAGCAGAACACAACACTATGGAAAGTATAAGTATTGCCGCTCCTAATTGTGTGTTGTGTGCCATATAGTGAAGCACATGAAAAGCATGCTTCTTCACAGTCACTTAACGTGTTCATTTTGCGGTTACGTGAGGCACTGCATGCATTGGTCTTTATTCTTACAGTAGAGAAGTCATTAATTATAACTTTTTTATGAATTGGGACATTTAAACTTGCTTTTTTAAAAAAATTCCAATTTAAATTTAGTAGGAGTCGGAGTCGGAGCATTGTTTACCGACTCCGACTCCAGGTACCCAAAATTTCCTCCGACTCCGACTCCACAGCCCTGTTCACTGCAATCTATTTTATGCTCTTTTAAAATAATTATTCCACCATTACTGGAGCCTCAAGGCTTGCAGGAAGCTGGCCATGGTGGGAGAGGCTTGCCCTTTCTCTGTTCTCTCTGCTTCTGAGCAGATCAATAAGGTTGGGAAGCCGCCACAGTGTAAGCAAGGCTTGCTACCTCTCAGCTGATACTGCCCACTCTACAATGGAGGTGGGAAGCTGGTCACAGCACTATAATCAGAGGAGCTCACAGCAGCCTGCCACCTGTTCATGTCTGCTCCCCAGTTGATTATGCTGCCTCCATCTCCACCACTATTGCAGCTGTTTTCCAGTTGCTAAATCGTTCCAAAAAGAATGCATGCTCTAGCCATGCGTCAGAAAGGTGTGGGTCAATTGTTAAGATGAATTGTTCTAAATAGAAACACAATCTATTCTGATCCAAATTGTGCTATATACAGTAGGACCCCGTATCCACTGATCCATAATCCACTGATTCAATTATCCATGGTTGCAAAGGAAAAAATACTTAATTCTGCAGCTGCAAAGCAAGCTACTGTCATAAAACAGCAGTTGTAAAAAGCAAAGTACTGCTTATATACCGCCTTATACCACTTCAAGTAGTCTTTGGGCAGCTTACAGCATGCAGACTACACATTGCCCCCCCCCCCCCCAAAGCTGGGTACTCAGAGCTGAATACTGGTTCTATACAAATGGTACCTTGTATAAAGGACTTAATTCGTGCCAAATGAAATTATGTTAAACGAATTTTCCTTTATACATTTATCCCATTGTAATGCTTTGAAAACAGATCAATCCCTAATCATTATCATTTTATGTAGTACGGATTCTCCCCATAGACAATTCTGTTAAGAAAATTTCCCCTATCTCCAGAATTTATGTTGTACAGATTTTGTTATACAAACTGTTCGTTATACGAGTGTCCACTGTATTTATGTATATAGGAGCCCTCATTCCAATTACTATTTTCTGAAACAAAATTCCCGAAACCCTCTTTCCTTGTTCAAAGACCAGAGAAGCGCGCCTACTGCTGCTCGCCGCAGTTGGTAAAGGCGCGTGGGCAGTGGAGGCGAGAGCTCGGCGCCCCCTTCCCGCCCCGCTTCCTTCTGGATTTTTAGTTCTTCTTAAACTCCCCACGCCTCAGACTTCTACCGTTTGGTCCTGTCCGCCCAGAGGCCTCC
>JAWVWN010004717.1:0-20604 GCA_037367305.1 Phrynocephalus vlangalii | reverse complement strand
TTCGCGATATGAAGTCTCCTGAGGAACGGATTAATTTCCTATCACGATGTACCACTGTATTTCTGTATGTTTTTGTGTCGTGCCAATAAACAAGAATGCAACACATTAGTAACACACAACATCCTGGGTTGCTGTTGCAAATTGAGTAGATGACAGTAGCCTGACCACTCCAAAATAACGAATGATGCAATCGAGTTTTTTTCCTAAAATCTCCAAGAATAACACCTTGTGTCTGTCTTTTGGGACAGGAGTGCATTGTCAGTGAACTCTGAATAGATCCTGAAATGACTCCTGCCACCTCAGTCCTAGAAGGCTCTACAACATGGCTGTTGGCACCGCTAGGAATGTTGATCATGACGCTTCTTTGGGCTGCATCCAAACTTGGGCTGATCTATCCGTTCTGGCGTCAGGTAAAGCAGAACCTGGTTGTGGCCTTTGGAGGTCTGAAGTGTCTCAGCAGGGAACCAGAAGGTCTTAAGGAGGGTGTGGGCAGGGTTTGAATGGCTCCATGTCCACACAATGAAACATGCTGAGATTTTGTGTCTAGGATTTGAAAATGATTTATGATCAGAATATGCTTATAATGAAAGATTTGTGGTAGATAACTTTCACGACACAGCTAAGGTGTAAAATTATCTCTCCCTGTTAAGCATCCCTCCAGGCGTCTGGCCACTCAGTCCCTCTTGCTGTTGATCCAGAAGTGCAGTAAGAAAAAGTAGCTGATAACTTTTGTGTGTCCTTTCTGTGAAACCAGCGCCAAAAATGTCACTTCATCTGTTCTAGGTGGACCCTAAGAGCACTCGCCATGGTGGGGAGATTGTAGCAGAAGTCCTGAAAGCTCACGGCGTGCGTTACGTGTTCACATTGGTTGGTGGACATATCTCACCTATTTTAGTGGCCAGTGAGAAGCTAGGTATTCGCATTGTGGACACGAGGCACGAAGCCACCGCTGTATTTGCAGCCGATGCCGTGGCCCGGCTCTCAGGTACCTTCTTTGTTTGTGGTTTCTCCCAGTTTGTTGTTTCCTGGAGAGGTGCGACACAGCATGGCACTGCCGCTGCGTTTTTCTCCCCCTGTTGCAGGAACTCTGGGAGTTGCTGCAGTAACAGCAGGACCAGGAGTGACAAACTCTGTGACCGCTTTAAAAAATGCACAGATGGCAGAGTCTCCTGTCTTACTGATTGGAGGGGCAGCAGGCACATTGCAGAAGGTAGGCTGCTCCAGCTGCTGGCCTCAGAGTTGGAGCCTGATGCAGTTCCTGGGTGATCTACTTATACCTTGACAGATTCCTCACCACCATGCCCGGGCTTGCTGTCTCTCTCACGTTCTCAGTAGATAGATAGATAGATAGATAGATAGAGAGAGAGAGAGAGAGAGATCTGGGTGTCTGATGGCAGAGCCAGCTGTATCCGTGTGCAAGTGTGATTATTTATTTTCCTCCTTTCTTTCCTCCTCAGGGTCGAGGGGCTCTCCAGGATATTGACCAATTGTCTCTCTTCAAGCCAATTTGTAAATTCTGTGCTTCCGTGAAGACTGTACGAGATATCAGCCCTGTGTTGCGAAAGGCCATTGCCGTTGCTCAGTGTGACACGCCAGGTATGCTGCTTGACTGCTGGTCCCTTTTGTTCATTCAGGATTGCAGATGTGAAGCATTGGGACTTTGGCTAAAGCCAAACCTGTTCACTAAGGCAGTAAGTTGATGTCTTTCCTGCAGCGCCCCCACCCCCCCACGTCCCATATGATATTGGGAGGTCAGGACCTCTTTCTGTTGTCACAACAAGACTGTGCCTTCAAGTAAGGCAGAAATGGACTAGAGCGTGTCCTTCTGCTCTTGTCCTAGTAGGGATTTTATTGTCAAGATGAAGTGGTTTCCGAGCCACTAATCTTCTAACAACTTAATATCATTTTAGTCGCTGGTCTGTCATTTTAATTAAGTCCTCTCCACTGTCTTAATTTATTGACCTTTATATTGTATTGATCCTTACAGCAATAGCTATATAGTGATAGGAGTTTTTATTTCTTTTTCTTCTCTGTTTATGACTGATATGTATTTTAGTAATTGTATTGTTATACAATTATCTTTTGTTGTAAGCCACCCAGAGTGGCCATATGGATATGGGCAGGATACAACAACAACAACAACAACAACAACAACAACAGGTTATAGTAGAGTCAACGAGAAACAACTTGGAAAAATTACCCGATATCAGGATCTGAAAATCGAACTTCAGAGACTCTGGCATAAACCGGTACAGGTGGTCCCAGTGGTAATCGGCATGCTGGGTGCAGTGCCTAAAGAGCTAAGCAAGTATTTAGAAGAAATTGGAGTTGACAAAGTCACCATCAGTCAGCTGCAGAAGGCCGTCTTACTGGGATCTGCTCGCATAATTTGCCGATACACCACATAGTCCTTAAACACTTGGGAAGTGTTCAACTAGTGAAATGTAATACAAAATCCAGCATAGTTATCTTGTCGGTTGTGTGATGATGATGATGATGATGATGATGATGATGATGATGATGATGATGATACTATGGGAAGCATTCGACTAGTGATTTGTAATACAAAATCCAGTGTAGTTATCTTGTTTGCTGTATGATGGTGGTGGTGGTGGTGGTGGTGGTGGTGGTGATGATGATGATGATGATGATGATGATGATGATGATGATGATAATAATAATAATAATAATAATAATAATAATAATAATAATAATAATAATAATAATAATAATAAAAACAACTTCCTATCTGTCTTGCAGGTCCTGTGTTTGTGGAATTTCCTTTGGATATTTTGTACCCCTATCATTTAGTGGAGAGAGAGGTGCTCAAGAGTGATGCTTCCAAGAGCCTGATGGGAAAGGTTGTTAATTGGTGAGTAAGCTGCCACCCTCCCCAGCAGCAAAGCTGCTCCAGGGGTAGAGAATCCAGGAATGTGTTAAACATGCTTTTCATAAAAATGTATATAGGGGAGAGCTTGTAGAACAGTTATACCAACCCATATTTATTTTCTAATTGTGACAAGTTGGATTGCATTTACGGTACCTGAATTTTACCTGGCGAGGAAAATTCCAGTTGTTATTGGTCATCAAGTCAAAACGAACATTATAGCAACCCTAAAAGGGCTTTTAAGTTAAAAGGGGCATTCAAGGAGAGCCGTAGCAGCTTCACACCCCTAGTGAGCTTCCAGGCCTCCTGAGTCCTCTGTCCACTACACCACAAAGCAGTACAGTAAACTAAATAAGAACATCCTTTGAAAACAGATTACCCAACTTCAACCCAACTTCAACATCGCAAATCTATATTACACTTTAATAAAGCTCACGTTTCATCACACAACCCTTTTAGGGCTGCTGGATATTTCAGTGCCTCCCCCCGCCCTCCAACGGGCTTGGAGGTGTAGTGTTACAATGGCTAAAACCCCACCTGCATTGCCAGTCACCAAAGAATGTGTTGCCTGCATTTTGTTCCACTCCATGGCCTTTGATTTGAAGGACTCCTCAAGTTTCACTCTCGAGATGGGCATGAGTTACCTCCCCCTCCCCCAATTCTGCCATTTCTTTAAAACACTATAAAATGCTAGAGACGCCAAAACTGCAGAGACGCTTCCCCTGACTCTCTTCTACAAGCCCTGCAAGATTGTGGAAATTTGGGCTTTTGATGTCTGAGTTCTACATCCACAAAGTCCCCCACCCAATAAAGTGACAGAGATAGGTTTCTCCTTCCCCTAGCTACATAGGGGAAGGTAACAAAAGATACCTTTTGTGTCTTTACCTGAATATCCCCATTTGAAATTATATGAATAATTTTGTTATTGTTACTACTGTCCACTTTTTAATCCTGCTTCCTTGCTTGCTTTTCCCTTCTAATACATGGCATCTTTCTCCCTGATCCTCTTTTTCTTGGTCGCAGTCAATTGAATCTCAATCTGTTTCATCTTCCTCCCCAGCCTCTGAGCCTCGCTGTTGCTCCATTCCTTCTATCTTCTTATCTTGTTCCTCCCACTCCCCTTGAGTTATCATAGCATAGTCTCTCATAGTATCTAGGGCAGATGATACCAATGTCACTCTGTGAGTTTCCCCTTCAAATGGGATTCTCAAGAACACCAGTTACTGTCAGCTGGGTTCTATTTTCCTTATGATCAAGATAGCTGTAATCACCAGCACCAGCACCACCACCCAGATTTGGCATCTGAATGTAAGGAATGGCTCACAAGGTGGTGGAAGTTCTCCAGGTGGGCCCATGTTTCCCGTGTGCCTGCATCCCACCCAGGCTTGTTGTGGTTCCCCTGGTCAGTTGCATCATGCACAACAGGGTGTAACTTTTGTCCCATGTAAACAATGCCATCAAAGCATGCCACATTCAGTGCTGCCAACATCCAGTATCCATGGCCATGTTCCCATAGATGATCTCACTCTCTGGTGCCCACTCCTGCAGCGCCACCACAAATTCATTGGTAATGTTCTTCCCTATCTCCTGATCCTCCATGTTCCATGCCTGAAGTAGAATGGTCCTGTAGCTTGGTGGCAGGACAAGTCTCTCCCATGTAGTTTGGTGGCCAGTGCCCTCCCACTCTTCAGGTCTAGTGTGCCATGAGAGAGTGGTACCCACGGTGACCTCCACTCCACTTGTTGGCTATAAAGTGGACTTTATGCCTCTGTGCCTGCAAAACCTGGTAATGGGCCACCTCTCACATGGAGTCATAGATGGAGGACAGAATTATTTGACTCTCTTTCTCTCTCTGTGCGTGTGTGTATGTGGTGTTGTAATTCCTGTAACCAGCCCCAATTAACCATTTTCAAACACATTTCAAAGGCAGGCCCACACAGAGCATGTTACCTTAATCTAGCCAGGATGTAACTAAAGGCTTATGCTGCCAAGGCCAGATCAGACTACTCCAGGAACCAGGTGCAGGTGATTCGCTCATTTTAATTGTGCAGTGGCACTCCTAGACAGCACTGAGGTGCTGGCATTGAGGTTTGAAGTAATGCACCCAAGCCATGGACCTGTGATTTTAGAGAGAACATCACCCTGTCCAACACAGGCTGTGTCCTTTTTTCTTTGCTCTACTTTCTGGTTGACCAGGAGCACCTCTGTTGTGTCTGGATTACGTTCCAGTTTATTAACCCTCCTCCAGTCCACACCAGACACTGATCTAGAACCTAAACAGGTTCAGATTTAGATGGAAACAGTAGGTAGAACTGGGTGTCGTCTGCATACTGGTGACACGGAACCCCCTCAACCTCTGGACAACCTCTCCCAGCAATTTCATGTAGAAATAGCATAGGGGGCAAAATGGAACCCTGAGGGATGCCATGGTTCATTGGGCAGTGTGTCAAACAGGAGTCCCCCAGCAGTACCTTCTGAGTTCTTCTCTCCTGGAAGGAATGGAGCCACTGTAAAACAATGCCTTCAAGTCCATTCTCTGAAAAGTGGAGGGTTGCCATGTTGAATTAATTAATATATGCTTAAATTTGTATGTATCAAAAATAAATATTGTTGAAAATGATAAAGATTTAGTATATCTTTGCTTCTTTTAGAATGAGAAAATAATCAATCAGTAGATGTCTTATGCATATTTTAAGTCTGATAAAAG
The DNA here is from genome assembly GCA_037367305.1 of Phrynocephalus vlangalii. Lineage (NCBI taxonomy): Eukaryota > Metazoa > Chordata > Lepidosauria > Squamata > Agamidae > Phrynocephalus > Phrynocephalus vlangalii. The sequence continues at coordinate 15,010 of JAWVWN010004717.1, read as the reverse complement.
TTAAATGCTACTGTGTGTGGCTTTGATTTTTTAAAATTCTCTTTAGACTATGTTTAAGCATCTAGAGTATAACATTCAGCTAGCCCCACTGATTAGTATAATCTTTATATCTTGGGGGGATGTATTGTCCTTCAGAGCATGTGCCGGTGTATGGATGTGTGCCTCACTCCTTTTCTGTGTAGTAATTGAGCTTCATGACACCTCTGCTCAGCTTCAGAATTGTTGAAAATCTCTTACATTATCCAAAACAAACAAACAACAAACCTCTATGTTTAGATTGTTTTGTAAAAACTATTCATCATACTCCCCAGCAAGTGTTCCTTGACCATTGTGTCACTCCAGGTCCATGTGTGAGGTCATTGTAGCAGAAGCCATGTGTGCACAATTAGTGGCTTATTCAGCCATCTGGGGGGATTGCTGAGATAGTGACAGTAGTTTTCTTTCTTCAACATTTGATGCATGCTATTTTCAGTGTAATCTCTGCAATTTTCCACATATGCGTTTCCCTCTCCCCCTCACACATTCAATTGGTTACCTTCCTCATCCCAAGAACCTACCCAGTCTAGTTCCGTTGTGCTTAGGGTTCCCTAACAAACAACACTTGTAGTATAAACAAATTATGGTTAAAAAGGTGAGATAGCCTTCCTTCAAAATAAAAGCCAGGGGTTATGACTGTATTTCAGAAAGGGGCTACTTAGGGCCACCCAGATGTTGAACTGCAACTCCCAGCATTTCCTGGGCTGGTTAAGACTGTTGGGAGTCCAACTCAATAACATCCGGAGGGACTTGCGTTCCCTGTCATTGGGAAAGGATATGGCAACCCATAATAAAAAACCTAGAAATATCTGAGGCATTGATGGTCTTATAGGCCCCTTCCAATTTCAGTATTCTGTGATCTGTTCTTTTAGTAAAAAGAGGGTAAATTGACCACAGTAATTCTTGGGATTCTGTGGGGGTTTTGTGGTTCTAGAATTCAGAGCCTATATTGCCAGTGATAATAGACTGTGGGAGTCATGGTCCAAGACATCTACAGGGGTGGTTTCCTGCCCCTGTTCTAGGATGTATCCTTCTGTACAGGGCAGCCACGCCCTTACCAATGTCTTGGGCTCCGTGGCCACATTCTCTTTGTATTTGCCTAGGTATCTGCGCAGGTATTTGGGGAACCTGTTTGCCGGCGCGTGGGAGGCACAAGACTTTTCACCTCTGCCAGTCAGCATACCCAAGGCCACAAAGAAGCAGGTGAGATTTCCTAGAAAGGGCATCATAAAGCAAGCCAGGGTGGCCTGGAATCAAATTGAATTGAATTAATGAAATCAGAATGAGGGGCTAGAAAAACCTTATGAATTACTTTTTTATCCTGCTTCTTAGACCAATATCTTTCCATGATTTGCACGTGCTGCTTTTGTGCCTCCACCCCCACCCCCAATTAATGCCTTAGCCAAAAGGGAACAACTGCCTTTGAATCGAAGCACACCTAGGCCAGATGAAATGTTATATATATTGCTAAGAAATGGAATGATTTCCTTCTCAATTGTATTTTCCCAAGGATGTGGAGGTGATGCTCCCTCCTTTGAAGCTGTCCTTCCATCTACTTGCAGTAGGACCCTCTCTCCTCTAAAGCCTTGGTCTTTGTTCTTACCTGGCCCTTCTCTGAGCATCTCTTAATTGCAGGTACAAGAATGCGTGGAGCTCATCAGCAGGGCTAAGAAGCCGGTCATCCTTCTTGGCAGCCAAGTGACCCTCCCTCCAACTCCAGTAAAGAAGCTCAGGTGAGATGTATTATGCTGCCTACCAGAATTGTAAGCACCCGTTTGGGGCTCCCTTCCAATCCCAAATACTTTGTTCCGTAGTAGTGTGTGTAGTCCGCCACCACTATATATCTGAACCTTAGGAGCATTCGGTCCTTATGAGACCAAGGTTTGGAATGGGTGGACCCAAACCAATAAGGAAATGGAATGGAGAAAGGAAAACATAAGGCGATGAATGTATATAGGACATTAAAGATGGGGTAGATGCTGTGGACCAGCTCACTGCTGAGGCTCTCTTGCTGTCTGTCTGTAAGGTAAGTGCTTTGACACCTGTGTGATGAAATCTTCCTTTCGGTCCTTACAGGGATGCTTTAGAAGAACTGGGGATCCCATGCTTCCTCGGAGGCATGGCCCGTGGCCTGCTGGGAAAGAATAGTCCTTTACACATCCGTCAGAATCGCCGCGAGGCACTCAAAGAAGCAGATGTGGTCATTTTGGCAGGTAATCGGCTTTAAGAGACTAGTGACCTGGTTTTTGTTTTGGCTTTTGTTTTGTTTTGTTTTGTTTTGTTTCTTGCTGAGGAATTCTTTCGAGAAGCAGTCGGACAACTTTGCACAAATTGAGTGTGACGAGCAAATGTTTTTGTGGAAGCATGGTCGCTTTCTTTAGAAACGTTCCCCTTTTCATCGCTTTTGTTTTCACTTTTCAAGGCACGGTCTGCGATTTTCGTCTCTCCTACGGCCGTATCTTCAGCAAGCACAGCAAAATAATTGCTGTCAACAGGAACCAGGAGCAACTCCTGAAAAATGCACCTATGTTCTGGAAGCCCCATATTGCCATACGAGGTGAGGGGGGTCTCGAGTAGGGCTGCCTGGCATGGCTTAGTGGCATGAAGGGCCTCAAGCAGTGTTTCTCCTGAGCCTTGTGCTTTTCATGCTTCCCGAAATTCTTTTTTTTTCTCCCTCCCACAGGGGATGCTGGCCTCTTCCTGGTGAATTTGAGCCAAGAGCTTCAGGGTTATTCATGTCCCCAGGACTGGGTAATGAGCCTGAAGGAGACTGATCGCATGAAGGAGAAAGCAAACAGGTTGGAAGTCCTCTTGTGTGTATACCCATGCTTCTGTGGAATGCCTGCGGGAGCGCTCCCTTTGCCCTGCCCTTGCACAATACTGTGATCAGCACAGAGTAAAGGGGCTGTTGGAGGTGTCACAAAACCCTTCTGGCGTTATTTCCAGAGAGAAGGCAGAAGAGTCCACAGAGCAGCACCTCAACCCACTGAAATTGCTGCATCACTTGGATCACTTGCTCCCTGAAGATAGCCTGCTGGTTGCAGATGGAGGGGACTTCGTGGCAAGTGCTGCTTATATTGTAAAGCCAAGGGGGCCACTGTCCTGGTTGAATCCAGGTGACGTAAGATGAGCGAGCATGAGACGATGCTGGGAACCCTTGAATACATTTTGCGAGGTGGCTGCATTTGGTCTGAGGTTGGGTCGGTGGCGGGGGGGGGGTTAACAAGTCACCAAAATAACTGTCCTTAAGGGATTTTAATGTTAATGTGTGTTATAACTGAAGGTCATATCCCAACCCATTTCCTCCAAAACCTCAATCCATCTGGGGCTACGGGGTGTGTGGACCAAAGGAGGCATTTTTGGCATAGTAACGGCAGAAGGCTTACTCTGAAGAAGTTTGATTAAAGAATTTCAAGAAGATGGTCAAGAAGCAGTTCAATTCAGAAGCTAGTCTTAAGGCAGGCATGTCCAAACTTTGGCCCTCCAGATGTTTTGGACAGTCCCACAGTCCTTTGTCATTGGCAATCTAAGCTTAGAATTCTGGGAATTGTGGTTCAAAACATCAGGAGGACCGAAGGTTGGATATGCCTGCCTTAAGGGAAGAAACAAGAAGGACTCCTCAAGAGCATATTTGCAACAGGCCACAAGGACTCCACAAGCTGTGCTGTGTGTCCTTAGAGTCTCTGAGGAGAACCTTCTGGTAGCTTAGCCAATGTGCTGTCTCTGAAACAATGGTCCGAACTGCACGTCACTTGCAGCTTTTAAGTGAGCTACATGTTCACTTGCAGCTTTTATGTTCAGTCTTTATTGTGTTTAACATGCCTAGTGTTCAACACTGTTTAAGGACGATTATATCATAGCTGAGAAGTAAGCCAACAGAAACAACCTCCTCCCCAGCACATATTTTTTTAAAAACGGGGGATAGTGGCCTAAGAGCTGGTCTGCCTGAACAGTGCAACCGATTCTCTTGTTTCTTCTCACTGCAGGAGCCTTTGGGACCTTGGGGGTAGGTGGAGGCTTTGCCTTGGGAGCCAAGCTCTGCAGGCCGGAATCAGAGGTTAGTGCCTAGGAGAGGGAAGCAAAGGGTGGAAGCTCTACTGGCAGGTCTCCTCTCCCTGAAGGAGATGACTAAACTGAATGTCAAGACCATTTGCTGACTTATATGAAGATTTTCCAGACTGACTAACCCTCCTTCTCAGTATGTCTGTGAAGAATCTCAGTCATCCAGGTGAAGTTGAGTCATGGCAACTGGATTTCTTTTGAGATTGAAACATTTCGCTCTGCATCCAAGTAGTTTCGTCAGCCTGAGGGGAAAAGGTGCAAGGCTTCCAATTTATAATTCGCCTTTTGGTTTCATACCACCCTGTTCTGAATAGGCTCTTTAGGTGGATAGTGGCCTGGATAGGCTTGCTAGGTAAAATGGTCTGGGGTGTGCGAAGGTCCCACCCATGCCACCCTTCCCAACACCCATTAAGTATGAGTCATTGGCAGTGGCCTTCCTGGTGGAGGGGTGAAGTGCTTCTGATTTGACTGGGCATCAATGAAAGGTGTGAAACCAAGCTGAACTTTAAATCGGAAGCCTTGAACCGATTTTCTTCAGACTGATGAAGCTACTTGACAGGTAGTGAAATGTTTCAATCTCAAAAGAAAAGAAGTTCAGAAGTTCTTCTCAGTGACAGTTCTGGACTCATGGGAAAGCAAATGGGAAGATTTGACCGCATCACCCCAGTTCTGGCTCGCCTGCACTGGCTGCCCGTTGCCCCCCGAATAAGGTTCAAGGTGTTGGTTTTGATTTACAAAACTCTCCATGGCTTGGGACCTGAATATCTGACAGAGCGTATCTCCCAAAATTCAGAGCTGGCCATACCCACCAGAGCCTCAGGGGCCTTCTCGTTTTGGGTGGCCACCCCCAGGGAGCCCCCTAAGGTTGCAACTCACAATCAGGCCTTCTCGGTGGTTGGCCCGACCGTATAGAACTGCCCTGCGAGATCCACCTGGCTGCATCCCTCACAACCTTCAAGAAATTATTGAAAACTTGACTGTTCAAAGAAGCTTATGGCAATCGCTAATGCCTGTTTGTGCCCTTTGTGATCTGTTGTTTTCTGTTATTATCTTTGTTTGCCTCTTGCCAGACTTTTCCTTTTTCTTTTATGGTGTACTATTTGATTTGATTTTGTGGGTTTTTTAATAGTTTATGTTGCTCTGTTTGAAAACTGTCCAGAGTTCCCTTGGGAAAATTGGTGCAGTATATGAACTTAAAAATAAATAATAAATATGGTATAAAGATCTGAGGTTTAACTCACCCTGTCTGGGCTTTGACTGCTACATATACCCTCCTTTTTAATCACTGCCAGGTCTGGATCCTATATGGAGATGGTTCTCTTGGTTTCAGCATCATGGAGTTTGACACCTTTGTGCGACATAAGGTAACGGTAAAATTCCTTAGTTTCTGGGCATCTCAGCATTTGGGGGTGGGGGGCTGAGGGTACAGAATATAGCTGGATCTGGGCAGGAAGGAAAAGCTGTTGGAACTAGGGCAGCTTTGCCAAGAGGCCAGTTCACTGGTTAGAGGCAGCATCTTGTTTGTAAACCTTGGTTGGCAACTCATTTGGGCAGTGGGCAACTTGGGAGTTCAGGTTGGGTGGGCACACCCTTCTTCCTTGCTTGTCGGAGGATAAGGGAGAGGACTTGCACAGTGGTTTTCCCTTTCATTTGCCCACAATAGCAGTTCCGGGCAGTGACTTCATCCAGACTTCCTTAATCCTGTCAAGCACATTGCTGCCCACCTGGTAATGTGCAGCCTAACAGCAAGTCACTTGGCAGGGAGCGCCACTGGGGGGATGCCTTTTAAACACTTCCTGGTTATCTGACATGCTGCCTTGTTCTTCTCAGACTCCGGTCATTGCCTTGGTGGGGAACGATGCCTGCTGGAGCCAGATCTCCCGGGAGCAAGTTCCCATGCTGGGTAGCAATGTTGCCTGTAGCCTGGATTACCTGGGTGAGTTAATAACCTGAAAAGCATCCGACCATGATATCCTACATAAAACCCTGCTTGTAGAAGCAAAAGAAGATGGGTTGACTTTTCCCCCAAAGAGAAGGTGGCCAAGAAATCTTAGAAAGGGAATACACCTTGTCCAGCCTCTGAGGCGAACCAAATGTTGTCTGTGGGACAGGGAGTGTAACTGCATGCCTGGTGATAACCCCCCCCAAACTGAGTTTTTAATGGGCCGAATTGGATTAGACCAGGGGTGCCCAAACTTTTTGTAAGGAGGGCCAGATTTGGTGGCTGAGAATGTGTCAGGGGCCGGATGCTCCCTGACCCTGCCACCCCACTGCAAGCCCCACTCACTGACCCATATGCCCCACCCACTGACCCCTTGCAACCCCACCCACAGGAAGGAAGGCGGGGACCAAGGGAGGGAGGGAGGGAGGTGGGGACCAAGGGAGGGAGGAAAGAAGGAAGGTGGGGACCAAAGGAAGCACAGGGAGCCATGGCCACAGGTCACCCCTTGGAAGAGGCAATCTCTGCGACCTTGCACCCCCCCCCCCAAAATTCCCCAGCGGTAGCGACGGCTCGCCCGCCAGTCCACCCCAAAGCTCCTTGACGGTGGCAGAGACCCGCTGGCCTGCCCACGCCCACACATTCCCCTGCGGTGCTGATGGCGGCAGACCGCCCGTCCGCCCAAGCTTCCCAGCGGTGCCGGTGGCGCGGTCCGCCTGATCACTGCCCCGCACGTACGCCCAACCTCACACATTCCCCTGCGGTGCTGCCCAAGCTTCCCAGCTATGCCGGTGGTGGTGGCCCACCTGTGCGCCGCCCTGTCCGTGGACATCGAGCTTCACAAAGTTCCTGGCAGTGTCAGTGTTGGCGGAAGATTTAAAAAAAAACATGGGGCAAAAGAGGGGGAGGGAGGGGCGGGCCACTCAGAATGGCCTGACGGGCCGGATTTGGTCCCTGGGCCGGACTTTGGGCAGGCCTGGATTAGACTTTCACATTGCCGCCTGAAATTCACGCTGGTAAAAGCCCGTTTCAAGATGGAGCGCAACCAATGCTAGGCTGACACTCTCCTTGTGGCCTACGAGTTCTAACAGTACCCTTCGTCAGAGGCTCCAGGAGTATGTATTCATGTAACGCTGGCACAGGAACAGCTTTTCTGGTTTGGCTGTCATTCCTGCTGCTTGTCCCCCCTTCTAAAGTTTTGGGACGTCAGTTCTTCCCTTATTATTATTAAAGTACTATAGTAACATACGCCGCATAAATCTTTTTGCTTGTGAAGACCTGGAAGAAATACCCCTTGGAGATAAGGAGGAACAGGATTTGTGACCTCACAAGGGCCAGGCTCTCAAGGCTGGTTTTGGAAACACAGAACTGGGCTTGTTTGTTCCGCTTAATTCTGATAAGAAAAATTGTTCCTATATAGCATAGAGTGTTGCATGCTATTGGGGTTTAATCAGGACACATTGTTTTGCACATGTAAACTGTTTGCCCATGGAAAACTGCAAATGACCATTACCTGTTGAAAATAAGAGTAATATACTGCAAGTCTAATTAACATTTCTCCTAGACTTAGTAGTTTTTTTACTCAGATTTTATTATGGTCATATGATCCATGCATAAATCAAGGAACAAACAATAAACAGTAAACACTAAGGAAGAGAAATGCATATAGTGTGTGTGTGTGTGTGTGTGTGTGTGTGTGTTGTGTAGTTACAGTTGTGACCGACTCCTCATGACCCCATGACCATGGAGTTTTCTTGGCAGGAATCCTGGAGTGGCTTGCCAGTTCCTACTCCAGGCGCCTACAGCACCTGGTATTCCCTGGTGGTCTCCCATCCAAGGACTAACCAGGGCCGACCCTGCTTAGCTTTCGAAATCAGGCGAGATCGGATGTGCTTAGGGCATTGGCCATGGGAAATAGTTCTGCCTTCCTGTGAGTTGCCACTAGAAAGAACTTTGCAACTAGTGTTGTATTGTGAGTATTCTGATCAGACAAGCAATACCGAACGAGCCAACTGATTGGATGACCTTGAAACCTGTTCAACAGGGGCCAAATCAGATCACTCCTAATATTGTTCATGGAGGGTGCAGTGTAGGAGAGTGTGTGTGAAAGAAATTCAGGGGTCCCAGACCCACATGGGCAGAGTCTTTCATGCTGTGGGATACCCTTAAATCTGCACTGAAGGAGGGCTGAGTTATACATTTAGTCTAGCCATCATAAATATTCTACAGGCCTGCAGTGATGAGAGTGAGGGTAGATAATCTGCAGGAGACCCGTATAATGGAAAGACCTAGTAGTTGAGAAAAGAGGATTTTAACACAGAGAAGCTCAGGTCCAAATTCAGGAGCAGAAAGGGCAGCACAGCTCCTTTGAAACTCTGAGTAGGCATCTGGGGTTATTGATTTGAGCTAGCAGTTGTCACGCCTTGAAACCCTCCCACTTCCTTGACGTACCCTGGAGATAATTAATTAAGCATAATTTCCCCTAAGCAATGAGTATACAGTTGGGGGCAGAAAAATTACTGGAGTCAGAGCAAGTTTCACTGCCAGACCTTTGAGAAAGCAAGGACTGATCTTTCCCCGTATTTATGATGGTAGTCTTCTTCCCTGCAGATTACCATGTTGTGGCAGAAGGCTTAGGAGGGAGAGGTTTCCTGCTCAACCGGCAAAATGAAGACCAAATGGATGACATCATCAGGACAGCACAGTCCAAGTGCAGAAGCGGACAACCTGTCCTCCTCAATGCCCTCATTGGGAAAACCAACTTCCGCGAAGGCTCCATCTCCGTTTAGCTCCTAGGCTAGGATACTTTGCCTTGCAGAAGATACCTGGCTCAATCAAAATGCTCCTAAGCAAGCAGGTCAGGTCAGCATGAAGTTAATACCTTTGTGTTGGCAGTCCTGTTGCCCAGATGGCTAGCCTCTGCCCTGGCTCAGTAGACCTTCTTGGGGTCCTTATGCAGAATACCTGACTTCTACTTGAACTTCACTGTCTTGCTTCACAAGGTTCTGCTTGTGCTGACCTACCCATCACATGAGTATTGCCTAAGGTGGCAACACGGTTGAGCTATGGTTTGGTGTTTTAGAGACAGATGCTGTTCTTTTGATCATGTTTGACAAGGAAACCTTCCCTAATTGATTACCTGATGCTTTACCTATCTCTTTTCCCAGTATGCCAAGCTCCTGTGCCACTGTCTAGCAATTTATAAGTATTCTTTTTCTACACAGATAGGCATGGCTCATACTGGCATAAAGAGTACTATTGGATTTGTAATTGAAACGGCATCATGTGCCCTTCTCTCTGTTGAGACTGGATGCTTTATATTCCTCCAAGAGGTTTTAAACTTTCCAATTCTAAGAATGCCCTTTCTGTTCCCATATATGTTTAGCCAACTCCTTGTCCTTTCTTAGCCATGCGGAATGTGAACCGATGCCAGCGATGCTGACACTACATTATTCTGAACCTTACTCTTACATTTCCTAGGTGATTTCGGATTCTGCTGTTATCTTCTCTACTATATTTCCTATCCCGGCGACAGCTCACACTGTGGCAAACAGTTGTCTTAGGCATACAGGCAGTTTTGGATTTGGACTGGCCCCCTAAATTGAAGTGTAGGACTCTGTGACTCTTGGGCCTACATTTCTCAAAGGCAGCAGTTTTAAGGACTCACCCAAGGAGGAAGGGCAGTTGGGCACAATGGGAGAAGGCCCAGGCATTTGCAGACTGGTCTTTTGTTTTTCCCTGTCTTAAGAAGTCACAATGCATTCCTTTTCAGCACAGACAATAAAGGGATAGAATCCTTGCTACTTTATACAGTGTCATGTGTCTTGAATTGTTCCAGTTTTGACAGTTGAGCAATTGCTTTTCCCCATCTCTGCTACACATAATATACGTTTCGCCTTCAACTGGTTTAGAAATGATTTTTACATGATTCTCTGCCTCTTTATTTGGAAACAAGTTCTACCAAGGTTAGTGGCATTTTCTGCCTTAAGTTGGAGGGTAGTTGTAATCCAAATTATTCAACCCCAATTGCGAAATCAGATTTATTGTCAAAATTTACAGATTTTAAGCTATTTACAATGAGCAGATCAAACAAAAGCAATTGAAATAGCTCAGCGCAATGAATGCTTCAAATGGTTTCTTGAAATTCAACTAAAATGCACCTTGTAATAAATTCTGCATGTTCAAAATTATTGCTCAGAGCAGCACAAACATGCAAAACAGGGGTTCTCACAAGCACACATCAGGGGCTTCAATAAATGCACCCAGTGTGTTTCAGATAGAACACAGGAAATACCTGAATTGGTTAGGAGGTTTGTGGAGTGTCACGTTTGACTGTATGTTAGAAATAGGGCTAAGGCAAAAAGAATGGTCCAGAAAGAGGTGATCATCGCCCTTCACAAAAAAGGAACAGGATACAAAAAGATAACGAAGGCATTGATTGTTCCTAGAGACACTGTTTGAAGCCACAGTTTACAAGTTCAGAGTGAACAGAACAATGGTTACGCTACCTAGACAGGGCAGAAAAAGAAGTGGTCAAGAAGCTGCAACCAGATTGCTGTAAAGACAGGTTGAAAAAAACCCCTCAAGTGACTGCAGAAGACTTGCAGCACAAGGACTTGGTGGCAATAGGCACTGGCGTTTCAATTTGCACAGTAAGGTGCGTACCAAACACAGGTCTCCATGCCAGAACTCCCAAGATGTACACCACTACTGACCTCTGCTATGCTCAAAATTATATTAACAAATTTTGAAATTCTGTTCTGTGGAATGATGAAATAAAATTGGAACTTTTCAGCCTGATGCATCAGAGGAATGTCTGGAGGAAGAAGAAGGAAACATACACCAAAAAGAGCACTCTTAAGTGTGGCGGCAGCTCGGTAATGCTTTGGGGCTGCTTTGCATCCTCTGGCACTGGAAACCTGCAGTATCACACACACTTGGCCATGTAGGAAGCAAGAAGTATTGAACTATCAGGAAATCCTAGGAGAAAATGTCATGCCATCTGTGAGAGAGTGGAAGCTTGGACATCATTGGATCTTCCAGCAGGACAATGATACCAAGCATACCTCAAATTCCACCAAGGCCTGGTTGCAGAAGCAGCCCTGGAATATTCTACAGTGGCCATTTTAGTCACCTGACTTGAGCCCCATAGAAAGTCTCGTGGGATGTGTAAAAGGTAGTGGCAGCATGCAAACCCAAGAATATTGCTGGACTGGAGGCCATTGCTCATAAGAAATGGGCTAAGATTCCTTAGGAATGTTGCTAGAAAGTGATGTCTGGCTAGACATCTTTTTACCAGCAGATCATAACAGCAAGAAGGGTGCTCTACTAAGTACTAAAGAGGCTTGCCATGAAGAGATTGAATAGTTTTAAGGCTGCAGAATTCATTTAAAGTTGCATTTTCTGTTGAATTTGGGGAAACCACTGTTGTGTTGAGCTCTTCCTATTGTTTTTTGTTCGATTTGTTCATTACAAACAGCTGCAAGCCTGTAAATTTTGACAGTAAACCTGATTTGCAATAGGAGTTGAATAGTTTGGATTAAAACTGTACATGTCCCTCTTATGTGGAACATAAAACAAATCAGCATGATAAATAAACATGTAACAAATAACTAAATGCAACAGATGAACTAGGAAAGCAAACTGTAGCAGCCCCATGACTTACCCCCCCCCCCCCAGTGGTATAGTTGTGGATAACTCGTGTAATTCTCAGTGGTGTTTCAAATCACTGCAACCACCTTGAAAGTCTAGCGGTGTTATCCATTGAGTTTCTTGCTCCCAGCCTTCTCTGAAGCAGAACTTGGTCAGGTCTCTTCTTGTTCCATTTCTAAGCTCCGAAGTTTAAACAGGTGTAGGGCTCAGTTTCTTCTAAAAGCAAAGCCTTGTGCCTTTGACCAGGTATGCCTAACCATTAAGCTTCTATAGGACTGATAGACTGACACATTAATATTTATATATATATATGGGGAATGCCTCTTGCCGATTCTCAGATGAGAAGAATGCTTGCTTAGTGAAGAATTTCCTTGCGTCCTGACAAGGTCATTTCCTTGTTGCCGCATACATGGGAGACCGACAGATTCTTCAGATGCTCCAGGTAAGACATGACACTTGATCTAATGGTCCACTGGAACAGGAAGTTCTAGAAAATTAACTGGCAATTGACAAGCCTGGCTGAACGTGTCTGAATATACTGACTACGTAACAATTGTCTCCCCATTTAACAAGTGGTCTACAACATGAAATGGAGATGCCCCGATTTTGTTGGACTGGCATACTATTCATAGGGAGGGAGGTTTCCACATTGCATAGTGAGAAACCATGCATACAAAAGTACACTGCAAGTGAGGAATATTGCTGCCTTGTCCAACTGCTGCAGCTCTATGCTTTTAACTCATTAAAAACAACAACAACTAAGTTCATCGCGGAAGAGCAAGGGATGGATGTAGTGCTTTTCCCTCTCCCCACTGGTTGGTCCAAGGAATAGTTTTCCTGCAGGGCTATGTATGGGCAGCTGCTGCCGCTGCCTGTGCACATGCTCGGATTGGAGCCAGAATGTCTCTGAAGCAACTGCAATCCAGAAGCACGGATGCTGAGAGAATGTGATGGAAGGATGCCAGGAGAGTCAGTAATCTCCTGAGTAAGGGTGGTCTCGAGGCAAATCCAATGGCAACAGTTCTCAGCTGTGATTGTTATTCCTTGCTTGCAGAGACTTAAGCTGAAATTTAGGGAGAATTTCAGACTCTTTCTGGCACCCTAACTTTTTTTTCTGGCTTATGGTTGAAAAATATGCAAGCATCTGCTTAGTTTCTGTTATTTAAAGAGACCAGTACTTGTTTAAATTGAATACAGCTATATGAAAGAGACGCACAGGATTATGCACGAAAAACCAAACATTACTTTAAGAGATGGACAGATACGAGACATCCCACAGGACTGTATATGTGAAGAACCAAACCTGAGTTCAGATGTCATTTTGTAAATAGAATTTGAGCTCTTTGTAAAGCAAAGCCATTATCAGAGGCTCCTGAGTAGAAGAAAACAAAATTTGCTGCAAACTGCATGCTAATACAGTGGTACCTCGCAAGATGAAATGAAATTTCCGGCGATAGGCATTTTCCATAAGATGATGGTTTGCCTAAAGGATGTCTTGCAAAAAAATTGTCATATGGGGCAGGCGTTTGAATTTTGCACACCCACAACCCGAGGGGGTTATGGGTGCATGAAATTCAAAAGCCTGGTCTTCCATCCTGTCTTTAATGACCTTGTAGCACCCGATCCGCGAGTGCTACATGGTTGGGAAAGCCAGGATCAAAGCCAGCGTCCCCCCCCCCCCTTCACCCAAGTCTCTGCTGAGAAGGGAGGGTGGCAGGCGAAGGGGAAGCAGCGGCTTGGGCTCCATGCGCAGAGCTGGGCAAAGGGGAGGCAGCAGCTTGTGGACTCGTTCATAGCCCCAGTTGGCTCCCCTTCACCCGGGTCTCTGTGCCGAAACACCACTCGTTGCCCTCTCTCACCCCACACCCCCGGGTTTGGGCAGCCAGAAAAGAGGGGGGAAGCTTTTCCTCTGCCCCAAACCAGCAAAGAAGGGGGAAAGCTTCCCCCCTTTGCTAAGTTGTGGGTAAGCCCCTCAGTCAACTGGCAGCAGAAGGCTTCACCACAGCCCTCCACAGATTAGCTGATTCTGACAGACTCTGCCTTCTTGACAGGGAGCTAGACTCAAAGATCCATAAAGTCCCTTCCGGTTTGATTATGATGACTATCTAGAAAACCCTGAAAGGGGTTACTAGGAATCTTGAGTTGACTTGATGGCAAACAATGATTAATATGGGAAAAGGCCACCATCATAGAGGATTCCAAATAAATTAGTGAAGTCAACCTTGTTTAGAGCATATGTGAAGTCCATTCAAGAGAGAATGGTTTTAGACTGAGCAGCTTGTCCTCTAATTAAATAGCAGGAACACAAGGAGAAATGAGTAAACAAACTACCATGAAAATCTGTAGATCAAATTAGACATTAAGGAAATTATTTATTTCCTCTGATTAACCCATTTTCCGTTCCAGAACACGATTTTCTCAGATTGCAATCAGATTTGCAAATTTAGCTTATGTCTGTACTAGTGATCAATTACAAAGTAGGCATGCTGAATCCAAGCTGCGCTGAGGGAGGAAAACATTGTGATCTGGTAGGCGTAGCTCACTGAGGAGCATCTCTTTGAAAAACATGTTGAGCATCTCTGTACCAGACTGTAAAGACTGAAAGAACTTGGCTAGACTAGAGTAAAGAAAACTGCGGGGTGATATGATTTTGTTGTTATTGTTGTTGTTCAGTCGTGCAGTCGTGACTGACTCTTCGTGACCCAATGGACCAGAGCTCTCCAGGCCCTCCTATCTTCTACTGCCTCCCGGAGTTTGGTCAAATCCATATTGGTTGCATCAATGACACCGTCCAACCATCTCATTCTCTGTCGTCCCCTTTTCCTTTTGCCTTCAATCTTTCCCAACATCAGGGACTTTTCCAAGGACTCCTCTCTCCTCATGAGGTGGCCAAAGTACTGGAGCCTCAGCTTCAAAATCTGTCCTTCCAGTGAACATTCAGGGTTGATTTCTTTCAGGATGGATAGGTTTGATCTCCTTGCTGTCCAGGGGACTCTCAAGACTCTCCTCCAGCATCACAGCTCAAAAGCATCGATTCTGCGGCAATCAACCTTCTTTATAGTCCAGCTCTCACTTCCATACATCACTACTGGAAAAACCATAGCTTTGACTATCCTGACCTTAGTTGGCAAAGTGATGTGTCTGTTCTTTAGGATGCTATCTAGGTCTGTTGTTGACCATCCCAGAGTGCAGGATGTGCAACAATGGACCCAAGAGGAAGCTTTCTGCTGACTATCTTGAAAAATCTGCCTAACTGTTAGAGCGGCAGTGGAACCCATTACCTCAAGAGGTGGTGAGTGCTCCGACACTGGAGGCATTCAA